>NNCF01128184.1:585499-599748 GCA_002313205.1 Laupala kohalensis | reverse complement strand
ACAAGGAGGCTTAAGTCAAAAAAAAAAAAAAAACATAATGGCTGTTCCAATTATTTATTCTTTTTATATCATTTATAATTAATGAAATATATGCATGTTGTATACGAAGATTAAAATTAATACAGTACGGAAGGAGAAGGGGGTATGGCCCACCCCTATTGGATATTGTTGCCCCACTTTGTGAGTCCTTCCTTGAACAATATCGAAATAGTAGATAGGGACAAACTAATTGGATTCGAAGGTGGGATTATGAAGCCTATTGTAATCCTTAAAATACTGAATCGGTTATATCTTTTCACAAAGCTGTTTCTTAAGCTTTGAAATGTATTTTTCTGTCTTGAAAATGTTACTGAAGTTCATTTCCGCGCAAGTCCTTTAATTTAATATTGAACTTTATATACTTTATGTGTTCGAAACAGAAAAAGCGTTCGTTCATTTTTGGTAATTTCCCCGTATAACGCAGAAAACTGGAAGTCTGCAACTCGTTTGATTTTTGTGTGATGAGGTTAAACATAATTTTACATTTATTCCATATGCAGTTTAAGATGATGTAAAAGAGACTTTCACAGTGGCGGGTTGCATATTTTCCTTTCTTACTTTTTAGACATCACTCACCACACAGGCGAAGTAATGCACGCTGCCGAAACGCAGGAAGACGCGGGTGCCTTGTTCGGCCCAGCGAGCACGCGCGAAAGCGTCGCGCTCGTACCACGCCCAGCCAACGTGGTCGCGCAGCTCTGCCGACGCCGTGATGTCGTTGTAGCTGGCAGGTACAGCCATCACCTGCCACTGCACAAACAAGATACACGATACGATGTACCAGAAGATCAGTACTCTTGTTCGTAGGGTCTACTCGCAAGTATCAACTTCTGAAAAAAAAAAAAAAACGGCGGAGGGGCAGGAGACCATTTATATATCATTTGAAGTACAAGATTTTGGATGGAGATCAGAATTTAAGCACCGTGATATTGGTGTCTAGTGCATACCTCGTTGTGCAGACAGAACAAAAACTTAAACGATTTCAATACTCGACAGGTCTCAATATAAAAAAATGTTTCATTTGATGCAAAAAAATGTTTCATTTGACGCAAAAAAATATAAGTTGAAATCTCAGCTACTCATAAAATCAAGGACTTCAAATATGACGGGAAAACAATTTTTTTAAAAATATTTTCTTTCCACTAATTTTGATCTATACATGATATTTTTTCCAAAATATGTGAAGAAAAATATTTGGGTCCTTTTGAGTAAAATTTTCTACAAACATATTACCGCCCCGGGTTTCTCTGTAAAAAATTTGAATATTTTTCAAATGTTACATTTTAAAACATAAATCAGTATTATTCGTGATTTTTTTCTGGTTAAGTTTTAACTCAAAAAATATTCTCAAAACTTTTCACCACTGTCAGCTGGTACATAGTTTAAATCATTTTTTTAAACCGATAATCATTTAGCAACCAGCAAAACAAACATGTAATCACCACCACAGGTAAACACAAGAATAGCATTAGAGAGGTTAAAAACAAAAAACTAAAAGGCTACTTTTATTGTTCAACAATCGTATCCAAGGTGCCCCAAAGCGACGAGAAGACAGCAGAGTTTGAATTTTTGTGTGGACGGTTTTATTTATCATGTCCTAGAGTAAGTCCTCCCAACAAAATGTTGAATTTTTACATACACATGTATCCAAACATGGTCAACGAAAATGTTTTTACCTATTGTATACAAACAATGGTATTTAGAAATGGTGTATAAAAGATCTAGATAAGAAACGTGTACAGTTATTTACAGATTAAACTGTTGAAGTATAAATACAGTACGCTAGTTAATGAATTTTCGGGGTCTTGCGATTGCACACGGACTAAAGTAATAACATAAGACAAGACATATACAAAAAGAAATTTTTATTTAAATTATTTTCGTCAATTTCTTTTTCGAAAATATTCTGAAGATTTTTGAAATGTGGTTTGGTGCAGAGATATTCAAAAGAAATCCCACCAAATCACGTTTAATTCGATATCTTCATTGGAGGACGGCCTCACGTATGAGGAGATGAAATATCTGTGCTATGCTATATATGAAGGTACTTGAGATGTACAAATTGGGAATGAATATCTCCTGCATCCCCGCAACAAACTGTTGTAATATTTACAAATAATTATATTTGTCACTCCCACAAAATAATCCAGTATAGACGTAATCCAAATTCACTCGCATGAAACTACATTTGTGGTCGTTTTATTTTTTATTAGAGACCTATTCTTCAATTTTATAAAAGATGGGACGGGGCACAATATCGTAATTTCCTCTTATATTTAGCTGAAAGTCTGCATGCGGAGAAATTATGGATGAAACCAACACCCTACGAGGTTCAGAAAAAAGTATGACGTTGACAGAAAAACTCCATCGCGGTACATGTTAAATATAGACCTAATTCTGGAAACAAAGGTATGCTCCATGCTAAGTTTGAGAAGAGACAAACCAGCGGCGGATCTAGGAATGTCCTGAGAGAGGGGAGCAATGTTCTCTAAGGTAACACATCCACCAGAATAAAGTCGTGTCCTGCGTGGGTGACAAACGCGAGCGACAACTTCAAGCGACAAGATTCAAATACGCTTGTAGTTACGAGACTGTCCTACGTGAGCAACAGTGACACTGTAGCGCTACAAGCGCGACATTCGACGACGCTTGAACTTCAAACATGCTAAAGTTTTGTCGCTTGTCAGACGCTACATTTAATACATATAGTCTCCTTGATATCGCACAACCTGCTGGATTATACTAGAGATTATCGTTTGTAAACAATAAAATGTAGTAGTATCGAGTAGGTCTTGACATTTCGTCGTTATCTCGCCTGAGGCTACTGTGTTTTATAGGTTAGATCATGTAGTATCGAAGTAATTACGGTTTTGTGCATGTTCAAAACACGACAAACCCAATTTTTTTGGTGTTGCAAATTAGTTCCTTTTTAGTAATGTAGTCGTCAATGTTATTTTCAAGGAAATAAAAAGTATAAATAATTTTGTTTTTTTGACTTTTCGACTTTTGAAATAATTCTCCCTTTGAAAGGCATAAATATGCTAAAATTTACGCATACTATCAGATGTAAACCCGTGAAGTGAAGTAAAAATATCAAGGTTAGGAATGTTAGAAATACGCTTGAATTATGTTTTAGTTTCAAGCTGATGGGATCGCCCCCTTCGCCCCACCCCCTTGGATCCGCCACTGAGACAAACAAGACATTTCCCTAACTGAACAGAATTTTAGGGCTCTAATGACTTAGATGTCGTCGAGCCGTAAAGCCGCACAAAAAAAACTTGTCTTGAAAGAAGTCAAAATAGATCCACGTACGTTACCGTAAGAATCGAACAACAGCTTTTACTCCATATATAATTGCTAATTTGTACGTGAAACGTGTCTTAGCGCATTTCATGCCATACTATTAACACCAATCAACTAGTTCATGTCAATAACACGTAATCTTCAAAATTTCCTTATTTCAATTTACGTTATGAAGAACAAAATCAAAATATTGCGATTTATTCCGAAGACTTTAAGTGGCCTTCTCTTCAAGCAATATAATAGAGCACTATACCTTTGGAAGACCATGCTGATACCATCTTTGCCTGAAACCTTGGTCATACTCCTCTCTGCCACCGAGAGTGAAACGCCACAAGCCATCCATGTGCAACATCTCGCGAGTCTCCGACTCCTGTGGGAATAGTGCGGAGGCTGCTAGCACACACACCACGAGGAACAGAAGGGCGGAGCGAATATCCATGGCTGTAGCAGCGTATGTTTCTTTGTCTCCGTCTGAAAAAAAATGAACTTTCATTAAAATTTGAAATCATTTTTTAAGAGGATTTTGTGTAGTTGTGGGCAGATCAGAAATACATCAAAACTGAACGAACATAAATACAAGGTACTGTATAATATACGAAATTTTATGTAGACAAACATTTTTTATTGAACTTTTTTCAAATTTATTTACGTGCAGTCACCTAACGACGACCGAAATTGTGGTCGAAACGCTGCGAGTTAAAATTACATATGTAGTATATTTAAATAGTCGTATAAAACAACAATATGATAGTAAACGAGATTGTCAACATGTAAAACTTTGTCAGAACTTGGCGTCCTACAAGTAAATAGTCTATTTACGACAAGCCAACTTCACGAGATGCACCATGAGATGTGTTAATACCTCCCCAAGTTATTGATGCAAAATGCTGTATAATTTTACTGCGTTTATGGTAAACAGTACTAGACAGGATTGGAGTTCAGCACCACAGACAGAATCGTATTTCTTGTTTCCATTTTGTTTCTAGTTTTGTTACATTACAAATCTCATATTATTTATGAAATCGAACAATACATTCCGGTCAATACAAAAAAACAATACTGCGGTGTATGCCTAGATTTACGTATAGTGATTATATTCATTTATCAAACATTGAACAAAGAATTGAGAAAAGAAGACTTGGAAGAGTACTTCTGGAAATGGAGATTGAAGCCGTGCCCTACCAAGAACATGTCGTCACGCTTCCATGTAAATAACAGGCAGGCTTCCTGAATGTTATCGTTCTGCCGAACCTCTATCAAACATGAGGTGCACCTAAATTACTTATGCATTAGACTGAATGGATCACTTTCATACACAACTCACTTCATAAATTTGACCTCTACTCTTCAAACTAGAGTTAACCTCATTTACAGAGTCACGGGTATCACTTTAAAATCCATCATCTACCGCTGAGGTGAAAGCAGATAGAAATTATTCACTGAATGAATGAAGGATGAATGAATGAGTTTGTTCGTGGCATGGTTCAGGCTATAAGACCTACCCTTCCGCCATTTCACCTAAATCTAAATACATAATGAAAGTTCAAAAAATACATGCTAGTAAATTTTTTACAAGAACAAATTACTGGATCACACTGAAACACATTACATACCAAGATACAGTAAGATACTTAAATTAAACCTTTAAATATACTACAAATAGAAATACAATATTAGGAAAATTAACATGAAAATGAATTGTAACACCTTCAAAATACTAAAACGAACTCAATTAAAAAAACTAATATTTAATGATATTTGTTATCACGTCAATTAAATCACGGTATACTTTCTATTTTATACGAACTCACAATTACAAAAATAGACAGAATTCACTGTGAGATTTCTCTCCAGGAAACACCTAGTTTTGACGGAAAGCGATATCTCAATTTTGATTTAAATGTATTCAGGAATGTGCAGTTCCTGGTTTTGAGTGGTAGACTATTCCATCCTTTTATGACATTTTCTGTAAAATGTGAATAATAGTGCGTGGTTATAGTGGTTATGAGAGTCTGTGCTTGGGAATGACGAGTTATTGATTTTCTCCGAGTCTTGATGATGAAAGATATTGCAAGTTGGATGATAAATATTGAGCATTGTTTTGATACAAGTTTTTTAAGAGGAGTGTGAAACAAAAAATGTTGGTGTGCTGTGAAATCTCAAAATATTTTTTATCATATTATTTGGAAATAGGATTGAATTTTCTCAGATTGCAAATGTGTAAGTACTTACAAGTGTTGCGTTAATTGGAGGTACGCAGATTGTTTGCAATTTATATAATTTGATATTCGATAAGGGATTGACATGGGAAAAACAATTGAACACAAGCATTAATTAGACCTTCAGACTCATCTGGGTTTGTCGAACTGTGCTTGGAATGGGGACTCAAACCATAAGTAATGTATTGATTATAATTACCATAGCCAGACCCATTATGTCATATAGCGCTTTAGTATGCTTGTCTCGAGTTAATGCAGGTACGTATAGGAAATGACTTTCCAAATTGCAAAGAATTGTAATAGTATTAGCCTGCATTAGTATAACCAGAGCTTTTAGGACTACTCCTACAGCTACTATGCAAGTTCTACTCGACCTCCCTCTTCCCTATCTTTGGATAGAGGGTGAGGTTAGAACTGGACTTGAAATCTTAAAAGGTGCTATGGACACCTCTGTTTTCCCAGGGACAAAACACTGCATCATATTGTACATATTAATACAGATATGATACTGAAGAGACCAGAGGAAAAGATTCATTGTATCATATCTTCATCGCAGTGAATAGGAACTAAAAAGTAAAGACCAATCTGGTTCACGGGTGGATCTAATACCACCTCGGGAACTAGAGCAGGAGTATTCGGTTGCGGCAAATGATTATCCTTCAGCCTCAGACATTACGCCACTGTCTTTCAAGCGGAATTGTTTGCCATGTTGTAAAGGAAAGTATAGATAAGAACTATCAAGGTACAAGAATCGATACTTTCTGATAGTCAAGCAGCTCGAAAGGCCATTGAGGGAAATCAGATCAAATCCAAATTTATCTGGGAATGGCTAGAAAACAATCCTCACACTGTTCTCGCATAATTCAGAGAAACTAATGTGGGTACCAGGACACAAGGGTATCTATGGAAATGAAAAAGCAGACAAACTGCCGAAGGAAGGATCTAGTAATACTTTTATGGGACCTGAACCCAGGCTAGGGCTGTCCTATGGACATGTCCGAGGGGCAATTCGCGACTGGATCAGGAGGAAACATAAGGAATATTGTATATCAGTTTCAGGGCACCAACACTCAAAAGCACCAATTAAAGAGGTGCTAAGAAGTAGGGCAGAACATGAACAGAGATTTACTTCATTGGACAGATGGACTAGCCTCAGGACACTGTCGACTATGAGAAAATCTCCACAAAATTGGTTTAATAGTCAATTTCCTATGTAGGTGATGCCAAAAAGCGGATGAAACAGTGTCTCGCTGCTCTATGACTGCGAGTGCTCTATGACTCCTCACTTAACAATGAAATGTAATGTTACTACACACAACATCACATTAGTGGTAAGAATTTTCCAATACCTTTAAGAAGGTGAAATGTGGAATAAATTTTCTTTTTAATGTGGTACATATGACTATCCCACCTTACTGAGTTACTCATTTTTAACTCGGGAAGTTCATTACTTCTGAAAGAAATGGAACTGGGTAATTTTGCATAATGATTGGACTAACATTCATATTATAGTAAGTTAAAGGTTATCAGCAATGTTAGTATTCAAGGATAGGTTTTATCACGAGTTGGCAAACCAAACAATGGCTGCTTTTTATTACGTTTTAAATTGTACACATAATATGTTTGTTATGGTAGGTTTTAATCATTGGATGTCATATTAACAATACTTTGGGTTACTCGGTAAGTTTTTCATACATGTGATGTTTACCATTGATGTTTTTATTGCATGCTTTGTATATCATCCACACTATTACAGCTCTGAAGATGGAGCAATAAATGTTCCGAAACGTCATCTAGTACCAATCGTTTGTTTTGAAGGCCACCTCGTGATAAAACCTATCCTTGAATTCATATTATAAATAAACTGTGAACAAATTAATAAATGGATCTTAAGTGAATTAAGACACAAACCGTTAAACTCTGCCCAGTTTCGAATAGCCAATAAATCAACATTCATGTTTTGTATCAAATTATTGATATCACTAGCTTTGCCAGTAATGCATAATTGAAAATCATCCTCTTACATGTGATGGGGTCAATATGTTATAGTAACAGGTAAATTATTCGTGTAAAGAAGAAAGAACAGCCCCAGACAAGCTCCATTGCGCACGCTCCATAACACTATTTGGGGAGATGATCGATCACTATTAACCTGCACTACACGCGTTCTGTTCGTAATATATCTAGTTAATCAGTTAGTTGAAGATCCTGAAAAATCTTAATTCTTAACACCTAGCGATTAGGGTGTCATGATCAACCGAATCGAAAGCTTTACTGTGTTGAAAAAGCGTTAAAAACTAAGCTCTAATAGTGTTAAAATTGCAACTTCACCAAAATAAAGAGTCGGCCGTGGTTCCGTTCTTTAATGTCGTTTGTGTTCTTCCCTCGCAGAAACCTGATTGGAGTATTGGGTCATTTGATTATTGCTATACAGAAATGCCGTTATCTGTTTATGAACGATCTTTTCTAAAACTTTTTAAATAAGAGGGAAAATACTAATGGGTCTATAATCACAGGGTGCCGTTGCATAGTCTGATTTTTGAACAGCTATTTAAAATTGCAATTTAAAGGACTTCAAAATTTAATTAATTAAAAGATTTTGAATTCGAAAAATAGATATTTTAGCAATTAGTTTAAATCTCAATCAGACCAAAAACAACTTTGGAAGAATTTACGAACATCGGCAATTAATAAAATCAGAGAGTCAGATGTCGTGGTACCGGCAAATAGCTAAAGATAATATTTTAGTAACGAATGAGACGAATAAAGTAGTGTGACGAGTAAATTGAATACTTCAAATGTCCGGTCAATATTTGTTTGGTAGAAGACATTTTCCCATCGCGTATTGTAAGCTTCTTGTAGTAATGAATTTTTGTCTATACCTTTATAATATCTGATTAACAGCTCTTTGGTGAGTATTTTAGACGGTTGAGAGAGCAAGTTAAATTTAAAAAGTCATGCTTCGAAATGCCTGGAACAAGGTGTTGTCTATAGGAAATGACATTTTCCCGATTTGATACAATGATATATTTGGTCCAAATTCTTTAGCGACAGAGAAATGTGGGTTACACGTTCAAAATGGTGTGTTATTAATTATATTCCGTGTTAAAATTTCCTATAATTATGATATTGGTGACTAAGACCGAGATGGTTCTTCTAATTCCCTTAAGCTCCCGATACATGGTTGTCAATACATTGCTCCTATGTCATATTTTCATATCAATACTAACTTCCGAAAATGTATATTCATAGCCACATGGCTCTGGAGGAGAAATGAGAATTATTTTCCCTCGCACGTCATTACGGAAGTATGATGTAGCGCCCACCTTGTTTACTCGGTCATTCTGTATATGTTGCAAGCGTGGATACAAGAGACGGATCAAGAAGGTCTTGACCCCCACCTCCCGCCTAATATCCCATAGAAAATGAGTTTCTAGTCGCGGAAAAGCGTTTATGATTTTCACAGAGGTTGACGCATTTGAACGATTTTTAATCGGTAATTAGTATTGCAGAATATTTGTAGAAACGATTAAACAACGCACAACGTGCTATACACAGTTTGACAAAGTTGTGGTGGTGCCATTATGGATGTGAGAGTTGGTGTTGATGTAAATGACAGACGATACGCTCGCAGGAAGAGAGTCGTCTTCGGAGGTCCAAGAGTTAAAGTCTAGCCGCTGGACGAAAAGTTACCAAAGTCGGGATAACTGGCAACCTACTCAATTGATTCCACCTATGTCGGTCGTACATTACTCGACTTAGTGATATTTTCATCTTATACGTTGTATTCACTACCACCAAACTTAACAAAATACCTCTAGGAGAGGCTGTCCTTAGAATACTCGTTTTTATCCTTTGTAGAGTAAAACAAAATAAATATTCCTATTAATAAAATACATTGCATAAATCATCCAAGAAATCTTAATTTTTTAATCTACTTTCAACGAAATTCATTTCACGGTAGTCTGTGTTTTTTTGTTGTTTTTTTTGTGGGGCTTTAGGGCTCGTCAACAGCGAGGTCATTAGAGCCCTTAAAACTTGTACAGGTAGGGAAAATGCAGTTACGCACTAGGGAGAGTCAACATGACTCTCCCCGCGTGTGGGACTCGCCGAAAGACTCAGCCATACCCACTAAAAACCCTCCTGCATTACAACTCAAAACACAAATTCCAACATATCATAAAAACTTTTACTAAAAACATTTTTTAAAAAAGAAGAGGAAAATGAAAGATACCCTAGCCCTAATAGCGTCGGGATCGAAAAGAACAAGAGGTGACCAAGGGAGGTCAGAAAAGAGAAAGGAAGGAGCATGGCACAAGTAAGTGGGAGAAATGCCAGACTCAGCTCGCGGCCCCGTGTTCGCCAAACACGTACTTACTAGATGTAAGTCCCCTGGGGGATCTGTGTTGTTTCCATAGCGTTGGTACACGCGTAAGGTAGTGTAAGTGCTACCAAACGATGATTTTAATATCAAACGACTATCTGAGGATGGGCTCTAATGACCTCGATGTTGACGAGCCCTAAACCCCCCCCAAAAAAAAAAACAATCTGAGGCAGTCCAAGTCTTAACGAGTGTCGGGGTTTTTGCTCTAAAATATAGGTGGTGGCTGTCCTGAAACACCACTCGAGTCCGCTATCTTTGTTCTTTTGGTGTCCAAACTCTCGATATCTTGAGCTTATGAATGGCGCTTGTGTTTTAGCGGATCGCTACTCGGCAACGCTTTGCGATGCTGCAGCATTTGTTATCAAACGAGGGTTCTCATAAGCGGACTGCTGCTATGATAAGTAGAGATAAGTAAAAATCTTCCACATAAAATTTATTATTTTGAGATCACCCCCTCACTATTTGATTAGTATTATCTATTAACATTGGTAGTACATTGTTGAATGTCACCATCCCGTGGCGGAAGAAGGGACAACCAGTGGATAGGACGTGAACGTAACAATGCGGACGGAAGTATAAAATCTACCACGCGAACATGTGCCATCGTAACTCGACATTGTGTACAAAGAGAAAATATTAACCGTATTTTCACAGTCCCAGTTGTATAATTTGTACTTAATTTTTCAAACACCGCAGCTTTGGCGCCATCTTTCACCAGTAATTTTGTTCTTGTCCTCAAAAGATTGAATGTTCCTGTACCTTAAAACGTCGAATAAAATTTTTGCATCTATCACTTTCCCCTGTCTAACACAAATTTTAAAATAATCTCGAAAGTAGGGCGTTACTCTACCGAACCGCACATTAATTAACACTTAGATGACCTAAACTTCGCTTCAGAACTTTCATTTTTTCCTGAGGTTGGAATGTTTTCTGGAACGTACTATGCCCAAGACTATTTTCTTTTGTTTATGACCCCCAAAAATGTAAGTCTGTATCCGCCCCTGATATGTTGTAGAGGGGAGCGCGACTAATAGTGAGATGGAATAGAATCTTTTGACCTCTGAGAAACTTTAGTAAAAACTGAGTAAATATATCATTCAATGAAAACTGAAGATAATGTGAAAATTATAAAATACATTAAGAATTTTATTTACCATCTCCCAAAATTTCGTAAGCTATTTCGTGAATTACAAATGTTTAAGGTGCGTCTCTGAAAGTTTGAATAACTAATTAACATGGAATAAACACAACTATTGAGGTTTTATAATTTTTATCGTACTGGAAATCTCACATACTTTTTGTACTTTTTGTTGCAAACAACATTTTATTTTATTTTTTAAATACCCAGACTAAAGAGGGGGTTTGTAAAAATAAAGGAAACAGCAGATTCCGACTTTAACAAATATATAAGAAATATCAAATTAGAAAGATTTTGAGCTCAGAATATCGAGCATTGAAGTGTTTATCCCAAATAGGGTCGCGTGGAGGACCCGAAATAAATGGTTTGCGATATGCGATGAGTGCAAGTTGTTAGTTTGAATGCTTACATATTAAAGTTTTTAAAGGACTTTTAAATGTTTCTTTTTTATATTTTCGAGAAGTTAATGTGATTTTATTTCATTTTATGTAATACGTGTTTGCCTGATCAGGCTATTGGGAATAAATCAATCAATCAAACATAACAATACGTGAATGTCATAGTTTTTCATTTGTCTTGAAACTACACACTCTCTTACAATTGATTTACAGCATTAAAATTACTTTGGTCAAACAGAATTTTAAGTGCATTAAAAATTGGGCTTTAGTAGGTTAGGTATATTTAAAACGTCTAAAAATGTGTGATACGTCTAGAAATTTTAAGATTACCTTAAACAAGGCAATCAATAAAGCAATCCATGGAAAGTCAAAGTCGATAAAAAGAAATATGAATAGAATACTAATACTTTGGCTTTCAATTAATTTCACTCTCTTTGAGAATAGAAGACAAAAATTTATGGATTACATCATATATTACAAGGTGGAAATCATTCGACAACTTATTCAAGTTGACTCTAAATCAGTGTAGTGAAGAAAACACGGTGGTTCAGTGCTGGCTGATGGTATTAACATAGAGCAACACGAAAGAACGTCGCGATGTATTGAGCAACACTCCGATAAAGAGTTGGGTTTTTAAACATTAAAACCTTCCACAAACACGAAACACTCAAACACAGAGCTATATGGAATTCTCATCACACGTGCTACAATAAACAAGATAAATTCAGTCGAACAACCAAAGCATCTCAGAATTGCACTAATAGTCCAGGAAAAACACACATTCCGCAAAGAAAAAATCCTTATAGAGATGAAGTTTGGTTTACATGGTCATCATTTCAAATGAAATATCAAAAGTCCCCACCAATCCCAATTGTGTTAAAAAATTTAATCAAGGTCAAAGGTCACGAAAAAGTTTTTCTTCGGCGATACGTTTCAACGTAAAATTAGTTATCATGAATTTTATAGGTTATAAAGTTGCCTACAAAAAAAGGTTCGTATGTGCTTTTTCCTCCGAAGCATCATTTGCGAGCTAGCGCGATTTGAAAAACGATTAATACTGCGCTGTACTACAATGCGCACTAGTGCGAGTACACGCATACGGACTTCCACTTCGCAAACTTAATACGCACTTTTCCGTTCTAATTTAGGTGCGTATTTATAGTACGTGTATTGTAAATATAAAAAAGACTTCGTTCCACAATCAATTATTAATATTTAGAATTTTCAATATAGTTGATTATTGTGATTATAATACATTTCCAAACAAACGTTTTTAAAACAGAACAAGGAACAACAAAGTATAAAGAATAATAAAGAAATTTTTATACAATATCTGCAAATCAGAACTCTTTAATATATGCAAACAACCTGAGTTTTACTATGGAACGTAGAGTGGCAATGTTTCGTTCTGACACGTAATTTACTCACTGGTCTGATAAGAGTTGGTGCTGATGTGAAATTTACATTAAAATTACTCACCAATCGTACTTCTTTCCAAGTCACCTACGAAGTAGAATACTCGGCGCTTATTTTATTTTGGAATCGTTTGTTTGGAAATGTATTAAAATCACAATCATCTATATTCCTTTTCTTATTAATGATAGCTACCTACAAACATACGTATACAAATTCTAAAAATTAATAATTAATTGCAAAACGAAGTATTTTTTATACTTACAGTACGATTACTATAAGTATTCATCTAAATTAGAAAAGAAGTACGAATTGCTGTGTGGAAGTCCGTATGCGTGTACTCGCACTAGTGCGCATTGTGGCGCAACTCAGTAGTAATCGTTTTTTAAATCGCGCTAGCTGGCAAATGATGTTTCGGAGAAAAAACACACACGAACTTTTTTGAGGGCAATTTTATAATCCATGAAATTCATAATAGCTTTTTTACGATAAAATGTATCGCAGATGAGATTTTTTTGAAAAAACGTTTTTCATGACCTTGAATAATATTTTTTAGCACAACTGGAATAGATAGGGACTTTTGATATTTCATTTGAAATGATGACCTTGAGATGTATACCAAATTTCACCTTTATGCGAATTGTTGTCGAACTTCGCCATATTTTTGTCTATTTTTCCAGGGCTATAATATTCGTGGCCATAAATATTGCTTCATTGCATATTACTTCTTTAAATATACTGAAAAGTTAAAAATTCGAGAAGATTTCAGGTCTTGAAACACTGAGTCCAGGAGAACTAATTTAATTGATTCGCGAAGACCAATGCCGCGCATGTGAGCGACAAATTTCGTTTAATCATTAATTGAAGAAAAGTAGCGTCACAATGACTTAGCTAGATTTTTGAGGAGGGTGGGGAGAATAGGGATAACCTGGACGAAATGGATAAGCTCTAGTCAAAATGACAATTGCTGGGACCATCTGTCATCGCCAAACGGCCATTGGTGGACACATGAAGTGAATGGCCGTTTGGCGTTAACAGATGGTCACTCAATGGCCATTTTTACTATAATTTTCTCATTTGTGCAATAAGTGCGCGAAAAAGTGACACAAATGTGACCTTTATGAAAGAGTTCAGAGATCGTGGAGCTCGCAAGATATTTCTCGATCGGTGTGGATTACAGAAGATAATTAGGGGTGCACCTATATGGGGATCACCCTTCCCTTCCCCCACCGAAATTTAAAGAAATTTGCCTTTTTTATATTATATTATTTGTAAGAGCATGAACACAAACATGTCTATGTATAACCTATTGAAATAAATTTCAACACACACACGCATATATATATATATATATA
>NNCF01128184.1:570369-585169 GCA_002313205.1 Laupala kohalensis | reverse complement strand
AAATTTCAAGTATATATTTTTTAAATTTTGTATAGGGATTATTTCCTATTAAATATCGCATAAATATTGCCCAAACTTCACTGCCATATTTCAGTGTTCTCCCTAATAATTTAAATACTTTACTTTTAATTCTCAAAATAATTTACATTAAAATATTTTTAAATATCGTCATGGTGCTTTACTTGACTGTATGATTGTGTTCGGTGTGAGTACTTTGTTTCTATAGGCAAAGGGTCGCAACCGAAGAAAACATTGCATCATCCGGAATCAATGTTAGCTTATTTTCATCACTTCAGTGAAACATTGCGTACGGGAATATCATAATTCACACCCGCGAGTTATAAGAGTGATTCTACTCATACTCAGTATGTTAATTACATTATTTATTCATTACCAGCAAAGATTCGAAACAAAATAAAACAAAACAAAACACTTCATTGCCACGGATTGCAACAAATGATTCAAGTCATAACGTGCGCGCATACGTCATTACCCAGCAAGCACCGCAAAAGCAATGTTATACAACCACATGCCGTCCGCTGCCAACAACAGGCCAACACAGTATAGCAATAGAATTACACCCTGACTACACCACACGGACGCTACGTCACGAAGCGCACGAAACATATGCCAATACCAGTTCATTTCAAAATACTCTAGGCACAGTGAATGCAAGTGAATGTGACAAGTGTTGCTTGATTTCGAAGATGATGTAAATATTGGAGTGTTGTTTTTGAGAAAATATACCAAGTGTGTTACAAGCTTGTGTTCTATTTAAGATGTTCTAGTGACATATACTTAAAAAGAACCTTTTCGTCAGTAAATATAAAGAACACTTGACAAATTGGCTCAATGCATTGATACTTATCTGATATGGGTCTGCGCTTTACTTATAGCAAAATTGTGTGATACATTATACGAAGTACTCCCTATCAGTGTGTGTTAAAGTGACTCTTTAAAAACATGTGAGGTGCTATGCTTTCAGTTTCGTGAAGTCGACGATGTGTTTCAGCTATAATCTATAATTGTTGTCAACGATAATGTAATTTTGTTTGGAAAAACTTCTTTGGATGAGGTTTGTAGTAAGAAATGTCTGATTCTCTTTTTATTATTTTTCCGATTTGTTTCCATCTGTCACAAGCAAATTTCCTCGTTTTCTGTAAATTTCATTGTATGCATAACTCGGGGTTATCTATCATATTATTAGCTATTGTTCAGTGATATATCGTCCAGTGCTGTTAGAAACAGTTATGTGCAAAATTACATTTCCTTTTCATAAAAAATTGTATTCATATAAAAAATAGTATACAATATCATTTACTGAAATTCAAGAATTTTTAAGAGATTATGTGTATCCCACGATTATACAATTTTTTACTACTCTCTTTAGAGAATTCCTTTCTATTAGGTGTAGTACGGATGCAACAGGAGTAATTTAAATCTTAAACTAACATGCACAGTTTCTTAAACTTTTTTTGGAACAATTGTCAAATAACAATGGGATTGGCTTTTCTTGGGGATTCTAATTGTTCTTATCCATCTACTATTTCATTCAGTGATTAAAGTAAAATACAGTATGATTCATTAATGCAATTATCAAGAGCTGCAAACTCAATTAGGACATTGAAGGTGTTTGCAGACATAAAAAATGTGGTCTGAAAAACGGTATTCAACCACACGTGATAGAACTGACTGTTCTATTTGGTAGAAATGTAGGAGTAAAAGATATGCTAGTAATCTATTGTATGTCTTATTTCTATAACAGAGAAACTTATGAAATTGCTACTTCAGTCGCTACTTATGAAATTGAACCTCTTTCATTAATTTTTACTTTCATATTATGTATAACTATCATAAGGAAGTGAATATTTTAATAGGTCCTATTTTGGGTGATAATTGTAATAAGATATTGATAAGATTATCTGAAATGCTTACAATGTGAATAGAAATGGAAATGAAAGTATTTTAAAAATGAAAGCTCATTATATTTATCTTTGAAATCCATACGAGAATTTCTAGGACAACATTTTGTGGGGAGATTACCTTAACGTTTTAAAAAATTTGACTACTTGGCTCTTACAAAAATAATGCAAGATATTTCCTGTTGTTCTTGGTGTATTTTACTGCATTATTCCTTCTGTGTCGTCTTGGATAGTTAGGATTTGATCCACCGTTCCAAAAGTTTTTGTTGAGACCCTACCTTCTCAGAAATTTGGCAGCGAGTACTTGTTAGTTGTTTCGGTTTTTGTTTTTGACGGGATACTTCATCTCGTGCAGACAGCAGCTTCGGTGTACACAATATGCGCGAGGTTTCTTCAGATCCTACCTTGTACTATCTATACGTGGCAAAATGGCATGTATATTAGTCACATGAGTAATGATAATATTCGTTACGGGATTCACAATTTTCAAGATCTCCCTCCCCTGTACTTCTTGTACTGTTCCTGTAAGCAATGACGCGAATTTGTTTTGGTGTTTCGTGTTTCTGATCGAAACTGTTGACGGGCAGTTGTTTGTATAGTTTGTATACAACATGATAGAACGCAACACACTACTGGCGAAGTTGGCAATGCGGATTGCGATGAATGTCAAATAATACGTTATGGCGGTGCAATTGTCATCCATGCATTCAAGGCACCGGGTGTTATTTACTTCGAGCGATGTCTTAGTGGGTATCAACCTAATGGCTTGAACGTGTACTGTAGAAAATTTTAAAAATAAAATAACAAAAATTTAAAAATTAATCTTCAACGCTTGATTCAAATGGTAATTTTCTCCCCCTGCTGTCATAACGAGCCAGATAACATAAAATGTTAATCGCATTGAATAGAGGAATAATTTTTAACCTTTCTGCATTTGAGGTGATTCTGCTGATATAGACTAGCCTTTTGATTTCCTCTTTGATTAGTATAGATGATTCATGTTCATAATTTTTAGTGATTCTTGAACCTTTTATAGAAAACACTTGGTGAGGTTTTGTTCTGTGAAGTGTAAAAATGATTTTGGTACATCAGAAATGCTGTATGATAATGTGGTTATGTGCTTTTGTTTTGTAGGTGGCTGTTAAAGAAAGTCTTCACACACTTTCATTATGTAATGATATAAAAAGAGAAGAAATTAATACTTTTTACAGAAGTGATATATTGTTAAAATAACCACACAATGGCTACCGTAATTAATGAAGTTCAGAATAATTGTGATGTGACTTCAGAACCACTGACAGTTAATTCACTTCCCTTGAATAATATTGATTGTAGTATCATTCGTGGAAAAGTAAGTCGTCGTATTCATACATGTATTAGTGTATGCACTTAGTATCTGCACTTATTAGTTTTATTCTTCTTCACTTTCTTTTTTTTTTTGTATTGTAAAATAAATTTTAATTCTTGAATTAGTAAATTTTTTAGAAATATGTATTCAATTCTTATAAAGTAGCTGTGGGTTATTATTTTTGGTCACAGGTTATTTTGTGTTTTGTATTGGATAACAACAAATTTTTGTATTGTCTGCATTCTGAAGTGTTTTTTTTTATGTGAATTATATATGAAAGCAATCATGAAGACATTTTAAACCATTTTTATCATAGTTGTTCCAATTTTATTTCTCTGGTACACCAGCTGAGGTATTTTAGGTGTGTTCATTTCAAATGTCATTTTATATTTTCTCAGACTGTTTTGGTGAGTCCAAACAAGCAACAGTATGATTTGTTGCTTCAAAAGCTTGCAGAGAGATTGAACGATGGGAGAGGAGAGACAATTTATGATGTTGGATGTGGGGATGGTTAGTTTTTTTTAATTCAAGTTTTCTTTCCTTGTTTTTGATATTACACCTGGAAATATCTTGATATACTTATTTCTGTCTTTCAGATATTTGTGAAAGTGGTCTGAAGCAAGAAGAGTATGAAGCTTCTGTGGCTACCTTGCAATCTCTTGCAGTGACACTTAATGCTGACTGTGTACTTCTTCGTTTAAAAAAGGGAGAAGATGGAGTAACAGGCCAATTTTTGGTCAGACGAAGGATAGATCAACAAGATTTTTTAGAAATTAGGTATTAATGCTTTTATGGGTAACATTTACCCATTCTACAATCATGTTGTTAAAACAGTTCATTGGAAGCCAATGGTAAACTAAGTTTTGAAATAATATTTTTTTAAAGGGGAGAATTCCTTTTATTTCTTCTTACATTTCTACGTGATGATGTACTATTCTATCAGATAATGGAAAATCACAGATTGCAAAGTGGAAGTAGTATCATATCCCTTAAGGCAGCTCCACACATTCATTATTCGGTAAACCCCGAGCAACCACACAGAAAATCCCGAGCACTAGCGACTTGCTCGGGGTATTTCCCAAGCATTCACCTATTGGCGAGCTCACTAATCCAGACATAAGCAAAATGCTAAGCACATGCTCGCTCTGGGACATCGAATTAAATATATACAATTTATATTTAACTCTATACTCTGGGAATGATGAATATTTGTGTTTGTGGTTAGAGATTATGGAGAATGAGTCTGATCAGAGCCAGGGTTTTTCTCCGGGTAGAGGCGGATTTTTTATAGATTCACCAGGCTCTTGCCTAGAGATCGCATCAGTTGGTATAATTATTAGTGAATTTAGTGTTATCTAACAGTTATGAATTATCAACAATACTTTCCTAAAGATTTATAGCTTGATGATAATACGTTCTTGTGAAATGACTTTTCTATGTTTTATTAAATACAATATTTGTTGGTATTTGTTAATACTATAACACATGTCGGACATTTTTTTAATTGTTAGGAGTATGTTGAAATGTTAAATCCACCTCTGCCTTAGGGCCCTTGATTGGAATTGATGGAATGGTCCCGTGCTTGCTTCTAGAGAGTAAATTGTCATCCACTTGGTCAATTTATAACTGCTTTTTTGACAATAAAGTTTTTTTATTTAAATACATAAAAAGTAATCACACATTCTGCTGCGTGTGTAGTTGTCTTGTGAAATGTTGTTAAGTTAATTAAAGGGTCTTATCTAATCTTAGTTCAATCAATGAAATTAATTTTTATTCTATATGGATTTAGCTATGGTAATCGGTAAACTCAAATTTAAGATCCTTATAATCATTATAGTTTTTATCAACTCAAAAAGAATCAATATTATATAACTATCTTAATTTGTGTCTCCACATCATCCTATTCTATTTATTTATTCAAATATCATTCATTACATTTAAGTGTTATATTTTTATTATCATAGTATTTTGTATTTTCACATTTTTTAATACCTGAACATTTTGTGTACAGGAAATATGTGCTAATACTACTAAAACCATAGGTAATGCTTATAATGTCAATACTGTGAAACTTTAGGACGCTTAATAAAAAAGTAAAATAAAATGAATAAAAATGTTTGTGGTTTAAATCTCTCATCAAATAAACTTTATAGTCAAAAAGCAGTTTGCAACTGCGTATGACCACATTGGAGATAATAAATGAAGTTACTCCATCATAACTTTATTACTTCAAATTTCTCTATTTTATCACTTCTAAAAACACTTATTACTTTGTACGATAAGGAGAAAAATTAAGAAAAATTAGATTTTTCAGTGATTTCTTACTCGAAATAACTTGAAATCGTATTACTCGTAAACTTGCTATCCTTGATATTCATAAAAACACGAATATGTGGACAGAACCACAAACAGGTCACTCGCGAATATTCAACTATCAACTTCCTTTGATGTATCTCAAAACACCGACACGCTGTGGGAAAGGGCGACCACTGGTATTCGTGATGCGACAAATAAAGAGCAACCCATCCTCACTAGTCGCTATTCGACGAGCAGTCGGAGTTCATCGAAAAGCAAATGTGTGGAGCCGCCTTTATTCGAGATATTGTATCTTCCAGTCAAATGTTGGTCCAGTACCTTCTAACCCTCAGCAATTCTCCTATTGAGAGCAGATCTTGTCACACTACTACTATCAGATTTTTTATTATAGACCCCTGACTTCTACTAGCTGTAGAGAGTACTACAAAAATTGCAGAAAACACAGGTACCACCATTTAATTTGTAATTTTGTTTTGCATATATGCAAGTAAAAAAATTTGTTGTTACGAATTAATATTAATTTTTTTAAACCTGAAATGCTTCAAAAAGCGTGAAGTTTTTGTGGTTTTTGCCGATACATCAATTTCATTACTTATTATAAAATAAACTTAGATTAACAAAAATAATTCTTATTCAGCAAATGATCACTTTTGTGTTTGCGCAACAACGCACATGACTATATTGCACCTCTGGCTGATTATTCAAAATAATGGTTTTATTTATCGCTTCAAGGAGGGTGAATAAATAGTTTTAAAGAGTTTAATTCAATTGAATAGTAATCATGACATTCTTCTGAGTGCAACAGTATAAATTTTACTCCTCCTGGTCCTTTTTAGCAATGTTTTCAGAAAAATTAATAACTCATTATATTTTGCTTCTAGAAGCTTGAAATTAATAAATGTTGTTGCAAACACAACAGTGATCATATGCTGAATTAGAATTATTTTTATCACACTTCGTTTATTTTATAAAACAAATAAAGTTGCTGTATCAGTAAAAACCGTAAAAATATCAAACTTTTTGAAGCATTTCAGGTTTTAAAAAATTAATATCAATTTGTAACAACAAATTTTTTCTTGCTTCTGCAAGTTTTGTTGCCCTTGCCACAGGTATTAGAAGTCAGGGGTCTATAATAAAAAATCTGATAGTAATGATGGATTATATACATACATATTCTTGTCCTGAATCATTTTGAACTGCATCAGTTGTTTTCAGTTAAATAATGATGCTTAGGTAATGAACATATATATTTTATTGCAGGTCTCTGGTTAGGGCAAGCCCTAAAGCCCCAAGAAGTAGTCTCTGGTTAGGTAGTATAGTCAATTTAGTTGTTGCTTCAGTCAGGGATGCCCTCCGCCCCAAACCCAATGATAAAGACCCCCCTCCCAAACCTAATGATGCAGAACCTCCTTAATGGTGCAAAACCATTGCACATATTTTCTCATACGCTTAAAAAAGCCCTATCTATAGTACACAAAACTAACATCATAAAGAAAAAAATGTTTGTACACTTTCAAAAGCAACTTAATAATATCTATGTAAATAAAGCGTGTACAAAAATTGAATACAGACATCAAAATTCAGTGCATGAAACATTTATGGTACACTCACAGAAGTATTACAGAAAATAGTTTTTAAATCAAATTTTATTCAGTGTGTTAACAAATTGTTGTGTTACCTAATTTCTGAAATGGACTATCCATAAAACAGTGCAATGCAAAGAAGTCTTATGAACATGTATATTAAAAACACAAGTATCTGGTTTATTTTGGAAACACTTACTTGGTGTACTTAATTATTACATCCTTCACTTAAATCTAAAACTAACTTTTTATAATAAAAAATTTATCTAATATTATCGGATATCTGAGCATCATAAATAGTGTAATTTGTGACGCGTAATTTTATTTTAGGTACACCATCGTCTATTTCATATCTGGATTAGGTTTTTCATTCTTCCATCAATTTTTATCGGTATTGTATCATTCACTTTTTCTAAAGCTGTTATCTCCCTCTGCTACATCGTGAAATACTTTTCAAGTCTCTTGATTTGGTGAATAAATGATGTAATGCTGCTGAGTGATATTATTTTCCTGTGTCTTTACCATACGTTTAAGGGAAATACATGCTAATTACACTTTCCGTACATAAAATTTTTAAAATATTAGCTAATGTAAAGGGTAAATCATGTACTTTAATACAAAGGCTACTTCATATTGAGGTCCAAGAAGAAAAAAATTCAGAGCACATGCATTAACAACCAACATATGCGTGGCTAAATATGCAGTATGAAAGAAATTGATTGGTTTAGCAACAATCAGTGCACACAAACGGATGGACATTGTACTAAATATAACATCTTCTGTATCAGGGACATCAAAAATGTATTTTTGTCAAAATCCTGCAGTCTATTTTCTGCTCACTTGTATTTTCTCTATATTACATGTATGAGAAAGTTAAAAAAAAATTTTAAATTTTCTTTATCAGGAAGTGAAAGATACGAGCGTGAAGAGAAGTGCAAGGAAAGATCATGTACAATGGGTGGATGAACAGGCACGGAAAGCAGATGAGGCATCAGTGAGGGGAGATTCTAAAGAACTCTACAGTATCACAAGAAACTCTAAGAGAGGTTTTGTGAGGAATAAACCTGTTAGAAATAAGAGAGGTGAACTACTGACCACCCTAGAACAACAGCTTGGAAGATGGAAGGAACATTTCTCTGAGGTGCTCAATAAAGGTTCAGAACATATAGTGAAGCCTATAGATGGCAATCTTAGAATAAAGTTACACCCTCCAACCTGTGCAGACATAACAAAGGTCTTGAAACATAAAAACTGGATAAACTCCAGGTGTGGATAATATTGCACCAGAAATACTTACAGTAGACATTGAGACCTCAGCAAAATTGAGATGATCTGGAATGAGGAGAAATCGTCTGAATGGAAAAATGGCTTGATCGTCAAAATTCCAAAGAAAGGGGATATTACAAAATGTGACAATTGGAGAGGAATGACATTGCTATATGTACCTAGTAAAGTACTTTCAAGGATAATTTTAGATCGGGTGAAGGATTTGGTTGAATTATGTCTTGGGAAGGAACAGACCAGTTTTCGCAAGAGTCGCAGTTGTGTTGACCTCATTAATACTTTAAGAATCATCTTGGAACAGAGTACAGAATGGCAAAACACTCTATATCTAATTTTTATCGATTTTGAGAAGGCCTTCGACTCTCTCAATAGAGGAGTTATATGACAAACACTTGAAGAATATGGTGTACCATGAAAGATTTTAAATCTCATAAAGGATATGTATGAAGGCTATAAATGTCAAGTTTTGCATAATGATGACCTCACCGAACCTATAGATGTGACATCAGGAGTTCGGCATGATTGACACAGGTGACACAGAAGACTAATAATCAACTGCGTCTTCATGAATTGCTGCTTACGATGTATTATCAATTGAAAATGGCCAGATGTCATATCAAGTGAAGATCTATGGGAGGTAAAGAACCAGCAGCCAATTGAAATGCAGATAAAGGAGAGAAAGTGGCATTGGTTAGGACTTACCCTAAGGAAACCTACTGAAGCCATTGAGAAGACGGCACTTGACTGGAACCCACAAGGACCTCAAAAACGTGGCCGTCCAAAGAAGACCTGGAAGAGGACGATCGAGGAGGAATGCCTGGGACTGGGAAAGACATCGAATGAAGTAAAGAAGCTGGCCAACAACAGGACCTGAGGGAAGTATTTCACGGAAGCCCTATGCTCCATGAGGAGCGACAGAAATTAATGTAAATGTTATTGGGAA
Source organism: Laupala kohalensis (assembly GCA_002313205.1). Lineage (NCBI taxonomy): Eukaryota > Metazoa > Arthropoda > Insecta > Orthoptera > Trigonidiidae > Laupala > Laupala kohalensis. The sequence continues at coordinate 575,773 of NNCF01128184.1, read as the reverse complement.
GTACATAATTGAGCTCCGACTTGACTTGTGTACGGTCAACTAAGACAAATGGGACAAAGCAACGAATCTTCAATGTCAAAGAACAATGAAACACTGTTTTTCAGAATTTCTGTCTGTTGTCTTACCATTGCAAGATAGAGGGGCAGGTATCTGGTATCATTTCTTGGGTTGCGAGAATGCAATGAGCCTTCAGTCTTTTTATTCGTGACACCTGCTTATTCAGCAGTCTTGATAGATCTATGCACGGCGTGACGTATGATTTATTCATGTTATGAAAATGAATTGAAATGTTTAAAGTATTTCTTAATTTTTAAACTATTAAATGTTTTAAACTTCCAACAATCTCAATTCTCCCCCTCCCCTCTCCACCCCTTCAAAAAAAATTAGATGACTCCGTTTGCATCACGACTTTGCCCGCCCACCCCCTCCACCCCTTGGTCACCACTGCTTTAGTAACCAGTTGAGATAAATTCATCATTCCCTGACTGTGTAAAGTCTGCTCCTAGAAACTATCACTCAGAGAAGATGAAATTTGGCAATGTAAATGACCAAGAACAAGTAGTAAACATATTTGTGCCCTAAAAAACAGAGACCTAGAAGTTGAATTACCAAACAAAAAGTAAACCATGGCTGAAGCCATAATAATGCTACTGAAATAAATAAATAAATACTCTGGCTACTGCCATGGTTTACTGTGATTGTGAAATTGGTTAAATGTGATTGGGTTGTTTATCATTTTTGTTTTTAATCCTTGGTATGATGCATTTAACCAGCTGATATTTTTTAACATTCAAGATTGGTGAATTGTTTTCATATCTGAGTCAAAGATTCAAAGATTTCATTATTCTACTAATTTCTTATAGGGCAAATAAGAACATTCTTAATTTTGACCTAACTTTAAATTCTAACTTTCATTTCAATTACAATAACATTCAGAGTCATTTTGTTAGAAAGACATATTCAAAATATTGTGTTGGTTGATTCTTCTTTTGTAAACCAACTTAACCTTGGGACTTCAATGTAATTGACAATGTTTTTGTATTTCATTATCATGATAAGGTTACTGTTGTGTCTTATTTTGATGTGTTGTCTGATTGTTTTATGAGTCTGTCTATCCTCCTCATGCTTTAAGTACCGTTCATTTCTGATGCATTATGCACCCCTATTTCTGAAGTGTAAGTTACCACACAAGTCTTATTGTTATCTAATAAGATTTAAGTTTTATGATGTTTGAAAGTATGTACTTTGATTTGAAATAGTGTTTTAAGTGTAAAGTATGCTCTATTGCTTAGTGATATTGTTTCTCTAATTTTCACATTGGTTTGAAGTTAATAAAATGAAAATCTAAAAAGTATTTTTTTGACATTTTTAATTTCTTATATAAAAATGATTTCTTGGATTCCATATGCAGTATTAATAGTTATGTCTGTTTAAGAATTAGCAAATTAATGAAAATGTTTTCATTTTTAGTCTCTTACATAAGTATTACTAAAAATGCAGTGTCGAAAGATTAAATACCGACGTTTCGATAATTAAATACAAATCTTCATCACCTACGTCATATTAAGGAACACATTGGTTTTCCATTTTTGCATTGCTCTGACGAAGACCACAAAAGAAGGTTGAAATGTTAGAATTTAATCTTTCAACAATGGCAATTAATAAAATAGTTACCAATGCGACATCTCCTGAAGAGCTCGTCTCCCAACACAATATCTTGTTCATGATCTTTGTATTATTTTTATGTTTCATAGAGTGGCGGTGGTGGGAAATGTTGATGCTGGGAAGTCTACTCTTCTTGGAGTCTTAACTCATGGGGAATTAGACAATGGACGTGGACATGCTCGACAGAGGCTATTTAGACATAAACATGAAATGGAATCTGGGAGAACAAGCTCTGTTGGAAATGATATTTTAGGTTTCGATAGTACAGGTAATGCTCTATTTTTCTTGTTCATTCACAGTATATAATTATAATTGTGTTTTTTTACTTTTTTTTGCACTGTATGCAAGTTATATAATTCCTTTTGCTTGGAAAGTATGTATTCATATGAAGTTGTGTTAACATATAAGAAGATTATATCTTTTTTGTTACACTTTGAAGTACTAAACCAACATTTACAATCAACTCGCCAAAGAGTTAAAGGATGTGTATTGTGTTCTGGTTTTCTATCCTTTTTGTGGTTAGTAACAGCAGTTTATTTAATCAGAGTTAGTTTTACAAAATTTAAAAATTTTGTGATTTTGTATTCTGTCTTGTAAATTGTTCTTTGGAAATGGTCATTTGACATATATTCCCAATGCAATATCAGTTATTTTTAAAAACTATTTTCCGTTTTACAGTTAAGGAAATAAGCAAGTTTTTTTTTCTTTGTAGTTTGATTTGTGTGTTTTATGATGGAAAATGGTAAACTTAAATCAAAATAATAAATAGAATTACAAAAAAATAATTATTTATTAACGAACACAAAATGAAATAAGGAAAATGAAGATGTAACTGCAATTTCTGTAAGTCTTGCAATTTGGTTTCAGCTGATCTCTAAACTCAATGGTCTATACTATTGAATCCAACAGTAGAGTGGCACTCTCACTACTCAATCATGTAATTAATTAAAGTACATTCAGTTATAACTTCTATCTTATTGTTTGCCTAGGAAGTTTCAAGTATCATCTTCATTCACTCTATTTCCTTTTATCAGGAAGACATTTCTTTGCAAGCATTAAAAGGTGTACATAATCTGAGAAGGTGTTGAATCCTTCATCATTGCCTTGTAACTTGTCTTGCAAGGAACCAAATATTAGTGGCTAAATAGGAAAGGTTGAATCTACACAAATTGTCTTCAGCTTTATGAAAGCTACTTCTTTCATCTTTATTTAAAATAGCTTTCCATATGAATTTTTTCCATTTCTTTTCTTTTAGGAAATGTTGTGAATAAACCCGAACATGGATCTCTTGACTGGGTTAAAATTTGTGAAAAGTCCTCCAAAGTTATTACCTTTATTGATCTGGCTGGACATGAGCGTTACCTAAAAACTACTGTATTTGGAATGACTGGTCATGCCCCAGATTTTGGAATGTTAATGGTAATTAATTGTAAAATACTTACATTTTTCTTTCTATATAGTTTATATGAATGAAGAAATTGTCCTATCGTGTTATAGGTTGGTGCAAATGCTGGTATTGTTGGTATGACTAAAGAACATTTAGGTTTGGCGTTGGCTCTAAATGTCCCAGTATTTGTTGTTGTTACTAAAATAGACATGTGCCCTCCAAATGTACTTCAAGACACTTTACGACTACTAGTTCGAATTTTAAAATCTCCCGGATGCCGCAAAGTACCTGTAATGGTTAAGAGTCCTGATGATGTTGTGATTAGTGCAACTAATTTTGTCTCTGAGCGGTAAGTTATGAATACTTGTGAGCCGTGGGTATACTGGAGATATTTTCTGAACAATTCAAGGTATTCTGAAGCAGATTTTCTTCCATCATAAGTAGGCATCCAAGACAGTTTCCATATGAGCTAGCACATATTTTTGCCTTATAATTAATTGTAATTATTCCTTATTTCTGAGGAAATTCTTTGCCTTGATTTTTTGATATAATTGTAAATATTTAAATCAACCTACTCGCTCTCCAAACTATTAAAATTTGTTTCCGAATGTGTTTATTGTTGAGCTTCTCATATCTTATGCCAATTAGTACTTAAATATCACAACTGAAATTGTATGTGATTTTTATTTTATGGTCATTTCCTTACATACATAGTGCTTTCTCTTATAATTATATCAGAAAAAATAGATCTGAAAGGCACAAACAAAACCAACCAATTTATTTTGTTTTTTCTGTTTTCTATCTCCTGTTGGGTGACGCAAGAATTCTGTGATATCTTAGTTGGAATTGTAGAGGCAAATACTAGGTTAAGGTGATATATTCCCCATAAATATATTTTACTTGGTCATGATGATGATGATGAATTGAATCAGCATCATTCTGCTTGCTGAACCCAACTGATGAAGCTTTAAGGCTATTGAAAATATGCTTCAATTTTATTGTGTATTGTACAATTACATGCATGCAGGGTTGATTCCTGCTCAGGACACTAAATATTTGCTCTAAAATGTACAACAAGATGTCACTCCGTGACTAGGCCATTCCTGTACTGATATAAGCTACAGGAAGAAGACTCCTGTAGCCAATGTTATGAATGAATTTGTGCTATGAAGTAAGGTTGGTGTTACAATGTAGTGAATTATGTTGTTAATTATTGTTATTTATCTTTTGATAGAGAAAAAACTCCAGTACTTGTTATGACAGAATTTTTGCTTCAAAATCTAAGTTAAGAATTAAAATATTTTAGAAGGTGTTGAGAATTTGTTGTCATTGTAATTGTATATTGAACTGTCTTTTTTAAACTGATGTTAGATAATTATTTTTACTCTTTGTTTTTGGTCTGCGAGATCATTTGTTTGTTTCACCTTTCTTAAAAATAGGGGTTATAAAAGACTGGAAAGTTTCCAAACATAGGGAAATATACCCTTTAATAGATCTATTGTAAATAATGTAAAGAGGTTCTCTCAGATGTTCATAACAATTTTTTACAAAAACCACTGGTGAACTTAAGGATTCTTTCAATTTATTGATTGCTGTATTGATTACATCTCTAGTACTATGTAAAAAGGAATAATTGACTCGACCTCATCACTATAGTTAAATGTACCGTATAGTATTTTTAAATGTTTAGCCAAGAACCCCACTGTCTCAGAATGTTACCTGACCAATTTTCCTTCAGTTGCATATTTTCCAGTACTGATGATTTATTTCTCAGACATGGAAAAGACTAGAAACTTTTTGAATTTTCACAATTACTTCTTTCAACATGAGTAGTATAGTTAGACTATGCCAAAAAAACAAGCCTTTTACACAATGTTCCTTGAACCTTAAATCTATATTGTGTGTTATCAGTAGCAGAAGCTTTGAAAACTAAATGAAGCAGCTTTTTTAATAGGATCATGACAGGCTATATATAACTTGTATAACAGGATAGAATTATACAATTTAATATAGAAGCATTTGACTCGGTCATCAAGATTAATATTGCTATTGCTTATCTCACTCCCATCCAAGCTTTCTTAAGTCTAAATTCAATTCATGATAATGACCTTTGAGAAAATTGAATATAAATTCCCCTCTTTCAGGTTTTTACTATTGTACCTCCATATGGAGATTTACAAAATGTAAAAAATTTTGCCCATAAACTTGAACTTGAACTTGTCAATCAACAACTCAACTTAATAATAATAATAAATTTATTGTCAAAAAACGGTAAAAACTGTGTATGACCACATGGAGGACAATAAACTAATTTACTCTCTGGAAGCAAGCAAGGGACCATCCCATCAATTC
>NNCF01128184.1:499340-570363 GCA_002313205.1 Laupala kohalensis | reverse complement strand
TAATAGAATGTCAATATGTTTGTAATTTAACGCAAAAAATTTACATGTACAAATTATTATCGAACTATCGATTATTCTGAGTATAGTGTTTAAAAATCATAAGAATTGGAATAACACTAAATTCATGATGTATTGTTACAATAAACACGCCCCTAGACAAAGCCTAAAGAACCTGTATAAGAAATCCGCCTCCNTCTACCTGAAGGAAAAACGGAGAGAAACCCAGGCCAGGATGGGGCTGCAGAATTAATGTACACAACTGTGCCAAAGTTGAGTACACATAAAACTAAATTAATATGAGTCATAAGACAACAGAATCATGCAAGAAAATAGTTGTTGTTTTTAATTGATATAAGTTATTTAAAAAGTACTACAAGTACTTCACATTTGAAAGAAACATGGTATGCATAACTCAACTTACTAACAGATACAAGTGTTCTAAGGCGTGTGAAATGTTTGAAAAAATGTCTCAATATTTATTGAATTAGCTTACATGATCAGTTAGAATCAATAAGTTAATCTCATTAATATATATTTTTAAATTATATGCACTTTTACATATTGCCACATTATCATTGTGCCCATTTAAACTTCTCACTCCATCCGTTGTATCCCATTGAAAGACAGCAAGATTGAAGTCACCTTAGATAAGCACTTGCTGTTAAGAACTTTTTTATTTCTACTACATTGAGTTACAGGCTAGTATTGTGAAACTGTCTAGCTGGATAATTCATTATTAACAAAATTGTGCTGAAAAAATACTCAAACTAACACTGGTTTAATAATTTTCACGTAGCTTATATCAGTGGTTCATAAGTGAGGACTGTGTCGCCCAAAGGCACCATAAAACATTGTGAGGTGCAGTGTCTTAGCTCAGGATGCAGGAGCCCATGAAGCAGCATTTTTTATATGCGTGTTGAAGTTGCTTTAAAAAAAAACTTGATCAGAATTGATGGGATCGTCCCTAGCTTGCTTCCAGATAGTAAATTAGTTTATTGTCCTCCAGGTGGTCATACGCAGATTGTACTGCTTTTTTGTCAATACATTTATATATTTATAAATTTTTATGACCAAGTTTTATAGAGAAACAACTGTACTTCCAATGTTTCTTTCATTACATATTACATGTACAATTTCACTCACAAAATTTCATTCATATCTTGTTAGTATGATTTGCATTATTTATGCAAATCCTTGAAGCCTGAGGAAGGCCAAGATCCTGGCTGAAATATCTACTGAAACAACCAGAATTTACCTTTTCTTGTCATTTACACCATGTTTTTTCTGCCCCTTCAATGACCCTTAAAAATTATTATTATTTTCAAATTTACGGTCTCGTCATTATGAATATCCTCAATTTATGATGAATTGAAGCATATGAGAGGATTTTCAAAATTAAGCAAGACAATGATCTTTGATCTTTCGTGCAGTTTATGTCTCTGTATCATGCTCTTAGCAGAGGACAATACAAGTTCAGTTTGTTTTGTTCTGTGAGTTTCAAGAATACTTACTAACTCTTTCTGAATGCAAGCTTCTGTTAATGCTTTTTAACTCCCTTGCTCATCATGGCATTTGTGCCAAGAAGACACAGCAGTCTGTATGAGGATGGCGTGGCTAGTGGATTTATCTTTACCTAGGAGAATCAACTTCCACTTATTCCAATTACTGGAAAGTCCCTTGCATAAGACAAACATTACACACCTTCAGTTTTGTGTATTTTACCATTATATGTTATGTATTGTTAACAATATGTAAGCAGTTCTGGAATAAAAATTATTTCCTACTTTGCCTGATGGTGTCAGACATTGTTCACATGCACTGTGTAGAATGTCACTGGCACCTAGACACTGTGTAGAATGTCTGAATTCCTACGTTGTCGGTAACATGTACACTTTAACCAGGACGAACCCAAAATCGTTGGAATCGCACTTATTGGAATCGTGTTGTTGTTGATTGCTATGCCGGTTCTTTTGACCTTGGTACTGTGGGGTCCATGTTATTGGACTGTTTGCTAACCGGTATAACTCTATTCTCTCTGTATCTCTCACACTAGCAACCTGCAGTAACAGTTCCTGTCCACTTCTTGGCAGATTAAATTGAAGGTTTATACCATTCCAATGTACCCTTGCTTCATGAAGCTACCTCCCCGAAATGATGATATACCCTTTCACATAATTCTCTAAAGCTTGCTCAAATGTTACTAAAAACTTGCACATGTATTAATATTTTGTGCAATCTATGAAGAATCGTCCGCTTACCCAAACCTATATTAAGAGGAGGGATAGATACATCTCAACGAGATCATACAAATGAAATATTGAAGGCTTTGAGAAGTGACTTGTTGGCTCTTCAGACCCCTTCTTTTATTGCTATGAATTTGATTTTTGTGATTTGTGTACTTCATTTCAACTGTGGTAGACAACAGAACATTTCTTAGTATCTGTTCATATCATCCTGTATTTCAAGCTTTAAAACAATATTTCTCTTTTATCAATGTACAGTTTTTAAAAATTCTTATTTCTGTCTGGGCTGATTGTTGTAAGTGATTTGTGCCGAGATTTCAAAAGTGTATTATTAATTGTCGGTATGTGAAGGGATCAAATATATAAATATTAGGGTAATGAAGGAAACTGATTTCATTTTAAATTAGCCAAAGTTCTCTTGAGACTGAAAGTTGAGTTTGCCATCAATTGTTGCCTATAAGCAACCCTCAAAAATGTTTTTAATGAAAGTAGATTGAGTTATTGTGGGAATTATAATAATGGATTTAGATGACATAGTACAATTTAATATTTGGTACTTCATTTCTTCAGTTGTATCACCAAATTTGAATTTATATTTTTTCTTCATTTGTGTATTATATTTTCCGGGGGTTCAGAATAATTTTGTCACCTGCTGCAATCAATGAAGTTCATTTTTTTCATAATTCAATGCTAATAATAAAATTATCCTTAGATTTTGAATTAGTTTTTTCTTTTTTCATGTTGTAGATGAAATGACTTCTTAATATCTAGATTTGTTTAGAAAATATTCACAAAAATGTATAAAAGGAAGTACCTCTCTCTGCGGCTTATGGTAGAGGCAGACTGTGATGAAAATTTTTTACTGCTTGTTTCGCAAAATATATTGCTAACTTGCGAAAACAGCCAATGTAATAGTAATAGATGAAAATAATAATGTTCAATTTTTTAAATTGAATAATTATATGATAATTTGTTACATTTTTTATGCATATATTTCATGAAAACTTTCTTGTTTAGCTTATGTCCAATTTTTCAAGTATCAAATGTAAATGGAGAGAATTTGGACCTTCTTAAGATGTTTCTCAATTTACTGACCACACGTATTGCCACTCATGATGATGAACCTGCTGAATTTCAAATTGATGATACTTACTCTGTTCCAGTAAGAAAATTATTTCCTCCATACTTTTGTTCATTTATTTATTTCTTATGAGAATAATGGTGAATATGTTTGACAAGGAAACAAATTTTATGAATGTAGGGGGTTGGCACAGTCGTTTCTGGTACAACATTGAAAGGAGTTATTCGTCTTAATGATACCCTTTTGCTGGGTCCTGATCCATTGGGTCATTTTATGCCTATCGCTGTGAAGAGTATTCACAGAAAGAGAATGATTGTTCGTGAAGTTCGTGGTGGGCAGACAGCATCATTTGCTCTTAAGAAGGTATAAGTTACATTTAATTATTTATTAATGTTGATATTTTTAATAAATATTGGAGTAGTGATTCTTTTTGAAAAAAAAAATTACTATTAATTTTATTGTAATATACATTTTGTCAAAAGATCAAGAGATCTCAAATAAGAAAAGGAATGGTAATGGTGTCTCCATCTTTAAACCCAACTGCATGTTGGGAATTCGAAGGAGAAATACTAGTTCTGCATCATCCTACAACTATTAGTTCACGATATCAAGCAATGGGTATATAAACTTTTGTTTTTCCTCTTTTCAATTCCTTCACAATTTCCACATTAACAATTTGGTATTTCTTACAGTTCATTGTGGAAGTATTCGACAAACTGCTTCAATACTATCAATGTCTCAAGAATGTTTACGAACAGGAGATAAAGCTCTCGTTCACTTTCGTTTTATTAAACATCCAGAATACATAAAACCTGGTCAGCGAATGGTTAGTAACAGAACTCGTACTACTACTTGTGATTAAGAATCACTTTTTAATTTACCTACATGTTGTGAATGATATTTAATTTTGTTAAATTATATGGTAATTAGGGTGAAAAGTCATTGTGAAATCAAATGAAAAAAATCATTTTATGAGTTATATTTAAAGATTATTTCGTTGTTTTGAAAGTAATATAAAAATATGCCATAGTCTTCACGATAATCTATGTATTGATTCTTTTTGGGTTTATTTTCACTGACTAATCTGGTGCAAGTTGTGTATTTCTTTTACATATATTCCATTAAAGGTTTTTCGTGAGGGGCGCACAAAGGCTGTTGGGAACGTGGTTCGCTTGATACCACAGGCTCACCCTGGGGCTCAGGTATCACGGAGCAAACCCAATAAGATGCAGGCTAAGCAACAAAACGCCAACTCAACAACGCATGTTTCCACACAGGTGCAGGCTACTGTTACACCACCATCTTCACAACAGGTAAAATGATCTGAATAGTGAAATATATATTTTCTAGTGCTTTGTTGACATGTTCTTGTGTGGGGTGACCTAGTTATGAAAAGTTCACGTAGTATTTAATGGCTTATTTGCTTACTATTTTTGGTAGCTACATTTTTTGAAGTTTTGTATTGCAAAGAAAAATTTGAAAACAATTAAACATTTTGTTTGTCAAACATCAATGGAAATTTATGTTTTCTATTTTATCAAAGGAGTAGTGTTTGGGATATTACTTGTTAGTCCTGCTGCTGCTAAGATTCTCTATAGTCTTATAATTAATCATATTTCATTTTGTGAGTAATTTTTGCTTATAAAGATATTCTCTTGGTTTTTCATTACTTGAATGTGTAGTGTACTTCAAATGGAAACAGGGTCAATTTTGAGAATACCCCACAGTTGACTCCAAGCATCTTTTTTTCTTATATGATATATCTATAGAGGAATTTTTCCATCTTTAAAAATAGTACAGAATACTTTCTCAAACGTATGGACATACAATAAATACCTCTTGTGTATTTTATCATCTCTTTGTATAAGATTTTGCTCTGTAAATGAGTATCATTTGTACCACTGAATTTCTAATATTCATAAATTCACAAAGTTCGCAGAAATGTAGAGCTCATCCGTTCACGTAATCCAAGAAACTGTTGGGACCTGTGCCGATAAAGCCTTGGTAATTTACTATCAAGTAAGGGATTGGAGTAAATTCTATGAAATCCAACATTTTCAAAAACCTCTCTATAGTCGTTCAAGTACGTCTATTATGACTAGTGATAGTGGCAATTAATTTCCACTCAGTATCCCATAACTATTGATCTAAAACAGTGATATGGAAAAATGAAAAGGCAATTTTTCTTTTCATGTTCCCCTGTTATTAGTAGACAGCACGATGACTCACCTTAACAGCTTTCCCGACCAGGGTAAGGACTCTGGTATATCTGATGACAGACCCTGGGGTGAAATGCTTTATTTTTAATGTTCGAAAGTAAGAAAAAATCATTTTCTTTGAATATGAAACCCTTATATCTTATCAAAATCTTCACTTATTCCTTTCAGTGTTGAACTCCTGAGATTGTCGAGATCCATATCTTGCTGTCATGATATTTTCATCCATGCTTAAATACCCAAGTTGGCTGAGAGACCTATTGAGAATCAGATCCGCCAGAACGTGTTCCCCTTCTTGTGCCAGGGCAAAGCTTTATCCTAATATACTATTTATGTCCTTTATATAAAAAGATAAATTATAACTTGATTATCTGCAAACTGCATTATGGGATCTTTAATTATTTGTTTGCAAGGTTGAGACCTTTCACTATGAATATTATTTACTGCATGTGTAATTACTTTTGTGAAAACTTTTCCTTGTTCAAAAATCCTTCAAACAGAAGAAATCTATCTACTGTTGGGTGTCGTATATTTTTCTGAGAAAAGGGATATTCTTAGATTAATTTCAAATACCTAGAGCCTAAGTTTGTAACAATAGTCAAGGTTATGATTAATATTACAGAGATTAAGAATCTCTTGTATCAAGAACATAAAAATGTACTCATGTCCATCATAGTCTGTTTAAAATTTCATGATTTATACCAAAACAATGAAAGAAAACTTTTAAATTACTTTTTACAAAGTATATGTGGTTGTGCAGGAAGGTAAAAATTATGTTTATACCTGGAAATTTATTATCACATGCGCTAACAATGTACTGAAATAGGAACCCTAGTATTTTCAAGATATTCCTTCAATAAATTATTGTATAATTCGTCGGTCACACACTTCATTTCCATTTTTAACAAGAATTGTTTCAGAAGTTGTTGCTTCCATCTTCAGCACCTGCTGACTTCATCAGCAGCAGCTTCCAAAACTAGTTCATATTTTAAAAAGCCGACAAATTACTACAATAATTTATTGTAGTGACTACACTGTGAATTCCCAAAGTAATTTCCCGAAGCCAAAATTCCTTCAATGTTTTGGTGCTTTCTTCATCATGAAGAACATTAACATACATGATGATGCAGGGAAATTGAAATAGTTTGTTTTTAACTTGTTTTATATTGAATATTTGCTTTGTTTTTCCTTCAGTATGCTCTTGGAAGCAATGTAGAATCAAATTTTCCATTTGAGTCATCACGAGAAAATGCAGCACCACGATCTGGGCGCAAAAGCAGAGGACGGAGAGGTGGTCGTGGTCGATCAACGACCTCCAGTGGTACTCCCCAGAAGACATTGGTTGATCAAAACAATGTGCTTACATCACACCCTAAGAAAGTGTAATGTAAATAAATAATTTTTTAAAAGGCAATGTGGTACATTGTCTTGCAAATGTAATAAAGATGTTGACTAGATTCCCCAGTATTTTTGAATATTTACTGATAACGGACTTGCTAATGATTACTTTTTATTGTAGTTCATTTCAGAACATATAACAGTCTTTAACGATTGATGATTATTTGGATCCTTGGAGGTGATGAAACTAATGAATTCAGCTAATATCACATTATATGCTCCCGTGTCATGTTGGAAACTATGTTATGCTGTGGCACATTTGAGCAACACTGGAAATATATTGTATTTTTCATGAATACTCAAAATGCAGTTAAAAATAAATTATTTTAGAATGTTGGAAATAGGATTGTTTTATATGAAATGGTATTAGATGGATTTTTGTCTGTATTTTTACTAGTTTCTTATAAATTGAGACACAATTCCTCTTTGTGTTTAGTATAAGATCAACTTGTGAAAGTGGATTATTGATGTGTAATTTAGGAATAAATTTTGTTCCAACTGTGGCCCCATGAGAAAGTATCTCAAAAAAGAAAGCTTTTTTTTAAAGTTAATTGTTTGCGAATATTAGTTCTTCGATATTCTACTAAGGAGTTCAATATTGACAATCGAGTGATTTATTCTGTTATCGAGACCCATGAAGTCTGTGCTATACAACAATATGTATATTTCATATAAAGAATTTTTTATGTAAAATTCATTGGGCAGAAAAGGATCATGTTACCAGGAACATAATGTATAACATTAACAAATCAAAATGGCTTCTGATTCATGTGTTTGTACAGCACAGATGATAGCATTGTGCCCCACTTAATGCTGACATGTTGATTTTATCTATTTCCATTTCAGTAGAGGGTTTATTACCTAGCTAGTAATGTTGAGAATAATATTAGTTAGAAACCGGAGTGATCTAAGCTGGAAGATAAACAAAGTGCAATGTATCTGATAAAAGTAAGGTTACTAAAAACATTCACATTCTCATGAGAGGCAAATTTGTTACAAATGGAGAAATGATTACCTCCACACGATAGAAAAATATTTAGTTGAAATAATGGAATGATGTTCAGTTTCGTACACGCCAGTTATTTACAAGTGCGAGGATGTGAGGCTAGTTGAAAATTGGTGCACTCTAAAGTACGACCTAGTTTCTGGTCCAGTTTCATGTTTTCACCAGACTAGCATTTGTTATAGTGGAGTTGTTAAAAGGGATGGGATTGTTAGACATATTAACCTACTTCAATAAAAATTGTTTGTACCTTGTATGTTTTGGGCCAAGATTCCCGGAAAAGTTCTCAAAAGATGTGAACAAACTTATGTTAATTACATTAAAACATAATTTATTATTTATTAAGACTTCACTGTGTGAAACTCCTTTAACTCAACATACAAACTTAACATTGATCACTTCTTAAACAAATGTGGTCTAATACAGGGGATTAAAAATATTTTCTAAAAGAGGAATGGAATGTTAATTCTACAATTTTTTTATAGATTTATTGCAAATTCTGATTACCTATGCAAGAACATTGTATTCAGGCCCAAATAATATACAAATCATAAGTAGCTCCTTTACCCTTTAGAACAGGGGGAAACAATTTAATGACAAAAATCTCACACCAACACTTCACAAATCAACTTGGTCAAAGTAAGTCTCTGCAGCAAAGGATATTTAACAGAAAACCATTTATTCTCTTGAACTTTTAGGCATCACATTCTTCTATCACAGGTATGTAAACAAATAATGTTTGCACTTGCTCTGGGTATGTTGAGGGAAACAGATTTGTAGGCTATTTGTGGCTCAGCATAAGCAAAATTAAATGCTGCACGCAAGAATTTACTTTCTTTTACAACAAGTGTCTGCAGTAGAGCACAAATATTTTCAACTAAGAACAGTATATATCTTTGCAATGTATTGTAATTAATATTTCTCACTTTTCATGTGTTTTCTGGCCAATGATTCTATATCCTAATTACCATTTATCTCACTAATTGATATCAATGAGAGTTGTGAGGTTAGAATGGAGTATATTATACAGCAGTTTAAATAACTTGAACTAGTTCCTCTCTTGCCTATCCATCACCACACTGGTCTCACAAACAGATCATCAAGTTATCAGACTTGAGTCTCAATTATTTTTCTTTTCTTTTTATTTTTTTACCACAAATTCGACATTTAGTTCCTCCCTGAAAATTGCACATAGACCTTGTTAAATCTATCGTGCTCCAAAACATTCTGGAACAATGTTTTCAGTCACATCTAACATTAATGGGGAACAGAAACAAAAGTTAACTATTTCCACATGTCCCTCATCTTGAAACAATTTTGGAATGTAATTGCATTATCATTTCAATATAATGAATTCAAAACTGTAACAACTAAAATTCAAATCATTTAACTTAGATTTAGGTACAAGTATCAAAAGAAGAAAATGCTTATTTATTACTTATTCGTAAGTAGTATAACACTGATACATATTTTTTGCCACTCAAAAGCATAAGGACTGAAAAATATCTACAAAGGGAACACGCATGTATGTACACAACCACAGATTAATAGACTTCAAATAACTGTATTGGTGCCCCCTAACATAAATCAATACTTCCGTTTTCAATGTTTGAAACACGTGTTTCACCAATTAAGAATAAATTATGTAACATTCAGTTGTTATTTACAAATACATTTTCATCTCAAATTAATTTACAAAAGAAAACTTGGCTTAAAAGTACACAAACACCAGCACACAAAGCACAGACAAAATTTACAGAAAACCAATGTTTTTTAACAAATATATACATATATACTATCATTTGAAGAGACTTAACTACAGATATCCAACACACTGAATCTTCAAGCAGAACTAAGAATTTTTAAGTTATCTTTTATTAGTTTGACATACGATTGAATTGCTCATTTGAAGTGACACTGAAGCCTGCCTCAGCTACATTTTCAAGGAGATGCAAGAGAAAACTTGAACAGGTGTTACCATTACTGAAGATAAAGAGTTATGTTTTACATATACTAGATTTGGTCTTGACCTTTATTCAAACAAGCAATTCAGTATTTTCAATAACTAGAAGGTCAGACAAAAGATGAAACATTGTACAATGTCGATGTACTTACTACTATGTCCTCAAACATATTGATTCAATATAATACTAATGATGTATTTATACAATTCCACCCACAGAGTAAAAGGGAAATGCTCCAAACTGGGAATTGATCGGGGTTTTAGGAGAAGCACACATATACAGAAAGTCATCAGATTGAAGTTGAGTGCGATTTAAAGTAGGTTCTGAGGCAGATCGATGAATTTTTGGAAGCAATCTCAAAGCACTTTCAAGTGAAGCAAGAATCTGTCTAAATAGAGGTCGCTCTTCCCTATTAAACTTAATGCAGTCTTCTGAAAGACGCCTCAATGCTTTTGGTGTATCAGATCGAAGATTGTTCAGGTCTGGTCTTAAATACCCACGGCCTACCATAAACAAAATTTGATCTTTGTTGTTGATACTAGCATATGGTAACTGTCCAGCGAGAAGTTCGTACAACACCACACCAAAAGCATACACATCTGACTGGAAACTATAAGGACTCTCCTCCTGCATTCGTATCACTTCCGGAGCCATCCACAAAATGGAACCAGTAGGTTGTTGAAATTGTTGGGATCCAGACCAACGAGTCTTTACTGTGGCCAAACCGAAGTCTCCAATTTTCACAGTGAGATCATCGTGGAGAAAAATATTATTACTTTTCAAATCCCTATGGATAATATTTTTGGCATGTAAATAATCCATACCCTGTGCAGTCTGTCTTCCTATTTCTATAAGAGTGAGTAATTCGAATTTTGTTTCTATCACATGCAAATGCTTGTATAAACTAGATCCCTCACACCACTGAGTAACAATTGCTAACTGAGGTTTGCTTACACACCCCATAAATAGAAGGATGTTGACGTGACGAGTTTTTCTCAAAACAGCAACTTCATTTTTGAAAGCTTGCAATTGTGCTGGGGTAGGGTCCTTGACATTCAGAGTTTTCACAGCAACAGGACCATGCCAATGACCTTTATACACAGTTCCAAAAGAGCCTGAACCAATCCGAGGCCCAATTAATATTTCATCAGCTGGTATTTCCCAATCTTCAATGGATTCTCGTGGAGTGCGAATTTTATTACTACTTTCATCAGCACTACGAGCTCTAGGTCTCCATGGCCTCAAGGTGTTGGTGGGAGATGCTTGTGCGCTCTGACTGTGGGATGGCTTAGTGGGACTACTACTCGGACTGCAAGTAGTGAGGTTCCCACCACTTACACCAGGAGGTACTGGACTTGAGCGATTCAGACGGTTGGTGTACTCTTCCAAAGTAGGATCTATACCAACATTGACTAGATTGTAACAAACATTAGGTGCCGAACTAGATCTTTCTCTTGCTCCAAGTGTTGGGTGATGTCTACGAGCTATTGGTTGTGCTTGAGATGAAGAGTAACCAGGGGTGTGACCAAACGATGGAGTATGGAGAATGCCAGCTGACGATATTGGATTTTGGGCTAAAAGAAGCTGGTAATAATTGTCTTGCATTCGAACTTGTTGACATAAAGCTGGGACACCAGTTGCACATCTTTGATGAAATCGATATCCACAGGTTCGACAGTAAAACCCTTGAAACAATAACCTGCTGCAACACTCACAAAATGCTAAGGAGAAGAAAGTCTTTCGAACAAAATTGTGAGAGATGCTGGTAGTAATGGAGAATTTATCTAATATTTCAACTGTAATTTCTTCACCTTCCAGAGAAGAAATATCTGCCTCCCATGGGATTGATATTTGACTATTACCTTTATACACAACACACATCTCTGGAGTTAATTTTCTCAACTTCAGCGCCTTTGCCAGGGCTTCACGCAGAGTCTGTCCTGGTCGCACTTGTACACTAGTCCTTTGCTGGTTAGGAAGATGAGCTCGTACAACTGATTTCAAAGGGGATCTCGGTACAACCCTCGGAGAACTGTCCCCTCCACTTCCTTGGTCGAGGAACTGCCGATCGCACGTATCATCTGGACTGTCCCGACCACTATTAATAAGTTCTAAAAGCTCTTGTTCTTTAACTTTAAATTCGTGTAGTTTACCCGTAAGCTCGTGATACTCGGTTAAATACATTGATGGTGGATGCTGAAAACCAGCAAACTTGGCGTTCAAGGCATCGATGTTTTCTCTTGTCAGTCGAATCATACTTTGAATATTGTGAAGTTCATCGTGCAAAGGATCTATATCTTCTGTTTCCGCTGATCCAGCAGGACTATCAAGCGAGAGAGTAGGAACTGTTCCATTAAATCTAGCTTCCTTAATTACTGCCATCTTCTCAACGTCTAGTTCTAACACTGTGACGACTGAACCACTGCCACTTAGATGTCTGCAACATTCTTCCCGTGACGTCATAAGAACTGGTGAAAACAGTCCAGGAGATACTTATTCGTTCATAGTGCGGAACGGACTCTCAAAAAGCTAATAAGTTTCAGTTGTGAAAGTTGAGTTTTTCATTCTCGTAGTTTTAGAATTATCTCACGTTCATGATCAGTGGTATACATTTTCAATAAAAAACAAAATCTGTTGTGGTTAACATTAAGAAAGTGAAAACCATTAACCATATAATTTAATATCGCTATGAATGCGGACTCGGTATCAAAGGGAATCTGTAACACCGAAACGGTACAGACTTTAATTCACACAGAACCGTCTGTCGTGTCCACAACTTTGGAGCACGTAATTTCTCATAACAGCTGTATGTATGTACAAATTATCGTAACCCTTTCGGCATCAGCTGTCACTCGGTGCTCGCATCGTATTGGTGTAGTAGAAACTGGTAGGGAGAAATGGAGGAAGACGTGGCACAATCATGTGACCAACAGCAACTAATTGAAACCACTATGAGAAACTGCGCGTAGTGTTTTCCGGAAATATGAGAAATTCCGCATGATATTTCCTTCCCTGACGGCTCTCTCTTGATTAAGGTCTCTACGAAAAGGTTCTTCCCCACGATCCAAGAAATGGGGTTATTAGGGGAGCCTCCAACGATGGACGAATATATTTTTATTTCTAAATCAATACAAACTGAAAAGTTGTCGCTGGAAAAATTAAATTTAGTTGTCATTTTCGACTTTGTGATAATAGACTCCTTGATATGATATACCTATTAAATGTCTGTTAAAAAATACTGAAATTTTTTCGTATGCTTATTTACTACTTTTTAGATTAGGGGAGGAGTGGAAGAAGAGGAAGGAAGGATAAAAGGACTCAACATTCAGTGGGTACCCCAAACCCAATAAATCGTCTCGAGCCGCGTTTATGTGTAGCAATAAAACGCATTTGTTACACATTTTCACTATAGTGGGAAAATTAAATTTTATGTATTTAGATGTTATATGTTATTAATGGGATTTTAGGGCTCCCCAAAATCTAGATCATTAGAGCCTTCTTATATATTACACATAACACTCCGTCAAAAAATCGACCAGATGTAGCAGAACCTACGTGTAACTACGGTCGGTTGCCCCCTCCCTCACATTTTTGGGAGAAAAATACAATTTTAATCAATTTCAGCCGTCTAAAATAAGGATTTTAAAAACGTTTTCTTATCGGCTATAAATTTCCGTTAATTCTGAAATAATTACAGAGAAATTACTAAAAAAATGTTTATTTCTCACAGCTAACCGATTCGTACGGCACAACTTGAAGACACACATATGAAGGTGTAGCATGTGCTGTAAGGAAGCATAGGAGCAACATTTTAAATTTTGTTCACCTCCTTTACATTCCTGTCTGGACCACTTTACCCACAAAACTCTTTGAATTACCAATCCGCTATTTCATGCAGCATGAGTTATATATGTAGCTAATTGTTACATATAACAAACATTTTTGCTTTATAAAACAACTTTTATACATAGCATATTTTACTGCAAATTTCCCACTCGGAGTCAGTTAACATTGTTAGATATTCACGATCGCTACTTTCCTCCGTTTGGCGCGGCGCCACACCAAAATATCCCAATGAATGCGAAAATCTATGGGGTGGTGCGTCTGGAATGTAACAAAATGGTCTGGAGCGCGCTATAATAGTTTATCTACATGGCGTGGAATGGGGGGTAGGAGCGGAGAAAAGTTTTTAAATTATGGATGCGCAAACGGAGTTGGGGGGTTGGGGGGGGGGTGAATCACGTTTTCAGCAAGTCGGCGAACACGTAGTGATGGGGAGAACCGAGTTTTTCACACGTTTCTGGATTTTTCTGAGATCGTAAGATCCTATGGTCTCGGTTTTCGCGATGTAATCTTCCCAGCTGCGAGTGGTCGATTTTGAGTTTGTGGGGCAGTGCGTGAGACGTGGTGTTGAAATTGAAACGATCGGTTGGGTCGCGAGTGCTACTAAAGGTGCGAAGGATCCGTCTTTCTGGAATAAGTAAGATGATTTAATCAGGAAACTGCTTGAACGTCGGGGAGAGTAAGTGGCGAATTTGTATTGGAATAAATTATGTGGTGAGTGACGTGAGTGATAGCAGTGGCGATATCGTCTTTCAAATCCAGAGTTGTATCGATTTTACAGGAGAGGTGAGAGTCTTTCTCCTTGCAATCGGTGTCGATTATTCCATGTGGCGTAGGAATATGGGCAAAGTAAGGGAGACCATCGTATTTCAGTTCGAAAAGGGGTGGGGGTGGAAAAATTATAATGTAGAAAACTTTGCGGGGCTCTCCGTCGTAGAGGTGAGTGGGGTCGATGGGCAGTGCCAAGGTGATTGAAAGGGTGACATTTAAAAATTGGAGAAGCGATTCCCTGCGGTATTATTAACTTGACAGACTTTGGCGGTTTTTCACAATGACATCTCTGGGGAGTATGACGGTGGAACATGCAGAACCGTGAGGTTAGAGTAGATAAATTGTTTCGGTCGGTATAAATCAATACTAGAATAATGGGACCGGTAGCGGTGCCAATCAAAACAGCGGTTGCTTCGATAATAATGAGTGCGGGGGTCGATCAGCGTATGTGGGACGGGCGATCGCGATTGAGTAGGGCGCTCATCGCTGGTGTCCAGGGAGGGAGAACGATAACAGGGATAGAGGTGTTTCCTGTTTGAAGAGTATTGTTATCGATCATTCCACAGAAATTGCTAAATGGAAATCTCCTTGTCGGAAAGACTGCCCTGGGCATTCCATGTCGCGCCGGAAAGTAATTGTCTTTTTGAAGAACACCTTGAAAATCACTAAGGGTTATTATTCAAAAAGGGAGGTGTCAGGAGGGAAGATTTGATTGATTCGAGAAAGGGTATCCAGCCCCAGGTCTTAAAAGTATGAACAATCTCTCTTAGAATTTGAGAGAATTTCACAAGATCGAAGTTCGAGAAGTAGTTCATCTTAGTATCTTGGAAGATGAATGCAAAGACTGGTAGAGGGGGAACCGAACAAACATTGTAGGACGGCTGCATGTGTGACCCCAGACCTAGCAATTCAAGCAGTGCGGTACCCGATTGCTACCCTGTGATGGAGAAGGAACTGGAGATGGGTGAATTGGCCAACTTGGTCTTTATTTAGTTCTACCGAGAGAGGTGAATCTGGAAGGGTCCTTCTTCACCATTTCGGGCAAAAGGTGAAGCTCTGTTCCACCAATTCGGAGCTAATCTTCGCCACGGAGATCCCGATAGGTAGTCATCGCATAACGACACGCTCTCTGCGCTCCGGGGTGACGCGATAAGAGAAACACGTGGCGTCAAGCTCGAATCTCTTCCAAACGATTCACCACCGCAGCATGGTTGGCAGAGGTCTACGGACGAGCAAGATTGGAGGAACAACAGCAGTCAACCCACCAGAACACACCTTTTGGGATTCCCAGAGATTCTCCCTCTCGTTCTCTAGATTCTCCATATTGATGGCTTCAACAGCTCGATGGTGACCACGCTTGAAGAGGGGGGCAGTGGCATAGGGAGAGAAGAAAAAGCAGCAGTACGAGGAATACCCTCAGTGAGGGACGGGGATTGGAATAGAACAGGAGAGACCTGCTTGTGGTTCTGTCTGCTCCGTTCCGGCGGGGGCAATGGCTGGGAGTGTGTGAGACTACGATGCATGGCCTAAAACGAGGACGAAACCCTCATTCTCCTTTCTTGTACTTTCCTCGACTGACATGTTCGCATCCATATAAGCACACCTTGGACCATCGAGTCACGAAATTCATGGAGTACAGAGAAACAATAATCACGCATAACTCCATATAATAACTCTGTTTATATCTGCTGTATATATTTAAGTTAGTACACCATAAAATGAGTGAAGAATAGTAAAAATATCTTTCAACAATTTCCTCATTCTTCTACCAAAACAGAAAAAGGACGTTTTACAAAACCATACTGCAGGACGTCTTTTTTCCCTTTAGCGCCATTTAATTTACTGTTACTTGAAGTGTATTTACATTCTTCACATAGCATGAATCATGAACAGTAAAGAATAGATTAATATTAAATTCACTACCAAGTTTCACCCATTTTTTATATTTTTACAAATCTATCACTTTCTTCTCAGACCACATCTGGGGGTGATATGAGTAATGGTTCATCAGCATTCTTTATTTTGAATACGATGTATGCGAAATGACAAGAACTATATTAAGGGAGGAAAATGGGGAAGGATGCATGTTTTCGATATCTCATGTAGACAGCGATTTCCTAGATTCAGCTACGAATGGTAGTTATGAGTTAGCGCATTGCTACTCGGCGACGCTTTGAGATGCTGCTGCAGTAAATAACTGAACCAGTTTTGAGCGGCAGACTGCTGCCACAATAAGTAGAAATAGATAAAAATTTACAACATAAATTATATTAATTTGAGAGCACTCCCTCATTACTTGATCCTAATTATTTATATACATTAGTAGTACACTGTTGAATGTCACCAGTCCGTGGCGGAAAGAGAACCACTGTACGCGAACGTAACAGTCATAGACACGAATATAAAAGGACCTATAGGTCTAATATACCGATAGTCCGAAGGGGAAAACGAAGTTTGGTGTCTGTCTCTCTTACGCATGGAATTGGGTGGGGGAACTCGATTTCCCTCCGTGATTGGTGACTGCTGCGCACAAGCCATTGCGCACCTTCTCTCCTCCAAGCGGGTGTGTGAGAGAAAAGGCGACACCACACACTATCTTGTCTCATGTTGTCACGAACAACCCGCTGCAGAGACTGAGTCTATTTACATGTAAATTTATGGTAACAATGTGGACGGGAGCATGACGAATTCATTATGATAACAATGTGGACAATGGTAACGCGAATTCTTTATGGTAACAATGTGGACGATGACGCATGACGATAAGTTTTCCTACCCTGCGTCGGCAGAAAACTTGGCTTCAGGCTGATGTTGGTGAAGAAAGACTCGCTGTGCTTGCTCTTATGTCAGTTCACCGTTAAATTCCTCTGGACCATTTTTATTTATTTATTTATAAAGATATCACAGATATTCTGGTATTTTTGAACTCTAAGGAGACAAAAATTATTCCGAACATAATGTCAAGTCAAACTGTCCCATAATGGGCCCTAAGGTGTGTATGCGGTTCACGGAGGATAGAATTCCGCTATTATTTGACTTCGGTGCAAGGTGGCAGAGGAGACGTGGTCAGCATCTCTCTCCGACTGGTTTAACTCCAGGATAGACCCAGTACTCATTTTACAGAAGACTAAAGACACCTAGGAGTCAGACTGGATGTTGAGGTGTGATGAAAAATCCTACACCCACCGGGGATCGTATCCTGACAGTTTATAGTCTGTGCTCTGGACTCAGAAGTCTTAATTCGTAGATTTGCTAAGAAGGGGAAGAGGCGCGTTTCGATTAGTTGAGGCAGTCTTTCCTAGGAATAACCGAATTTGTTACAAATATTTCTCCTGAAGGAGTCCGAACTGTTCGTTTCGTTCCTGGTTTGTGCTTGATTAATTTACATTGCGTTATCCATACTTGAATATCCACAGATTAATTTTCTAGAACTTAATGTGCTTTGGAGTAAGGAATTGGAGTTTCTTATAACGTTCTGTAGAAAATTAATGTTGCACCTTCAATTAAAACTGCAATTAATTGAAAATTTTCAATGTTTTTTTCATGTTTTGCATGTGGATTTTGGCCCACTCTCCAGAATTAATGACACATTCAAATTTTGGGTTCAATGGAGAAGAACAGTCCCAGTCATATGCAGCAATTGCACTTAATTTTTCAAAAGCTGCAGTTGTTGCAGCACCATCATTTAGGTGCAATTTTGTTCTTGTCCTCAAGAAGAAGTTAAATTTTTTTTGCATCTTAGTGAGACCCCCCCCACACAAAAAAAATAATCTCAAAAGTAGGGCATTACTACAGAGAGACCAGTCTTAAATAACACTATATTCGTATGTTATGACCTGTCTAATACATTATTCTGTATCCACCCCAAGATACAGACTGCATTCATTGTTGGCAGCTAAGTAAAAATTACAGACAGATGTAGTCAAGATGCCTAATGTCCCCACCACCATTTAATTCCAGGTTCTTTATCAACCCCAAGGGTCACTGCTCTTTCTGTTCATGTGCACATACCAATTCAATAACTTTTAAAACAAGTTCAACAAAATCTGTAACTTAAAAAATTACCTTTGGAAGGGTGAAGTGAAATAAAATAACGAGATATTAAAAATGAATAAGTGCAAAATTCATTAAATAAAACTTTGGTATTACAACAAATCAGTATCTCTTAAACAATCTGAAAGACTTTAAACAGTTGATCTATATACTACAAACTTCAAACACAAATTTCAAGTACAAAGTCAATAACATGGAATTATGAATAATTGATTTACCATATTGATCCCTCCTTCCACTTTATACACAATCAAGAGATGTGTATTTCAGTTTTGCACATGTCAAACCTATGAAGTGCTTTACATTGTATAAATATTTAAGTACCATAAAAACATTCCTTTGTATGTAATAATATAAAACATTTACACGTATAATAAGTACAAAACACAGTGCATACAAAACCAGGGAAACCAGTGGAAGACAAATGAAATATTCAGGATTGCTCATGATGATATACTGTATTTCCTTACCATTAAGTACTGTAATATACAGATTGGATCATCATATATAGTTGACAAGTTCTTCCAAGAAGTACACAAACATTATTTCAAATCATAGTTAAAATTTTACAAAACATCAAGTAAAAGAAATATTAATACCAGATTCATAGTTCAAACTTCCAACAAAATACTCTGAGTACAGTTTATGAGTCAATAGATTGAAACATTGATATGCATATAAAAACATTCATTACATTTGTGATTATGTACAAATTTTAAAGGTATAACTGTCTGCAGGAAGTTTAAATACATCTGGATAAGATACGATTTTTAAGTCAGAATGAACATTACTAATTCAAGGTTCTAGTGAAATGTGGCTTACTGGCAGATCAAACAATTAAATCTACTGGAATGGATACATTCAATTTAATATTAATATAATACAATCTTTTCTCTACAATGATATCCTATACTTTTTTTAAAAAATTCATCTACTTGTCCTTTCAGAATTATCATAGGGAATTATTAAAATTTGTTTGTTCTCTCTGCACAAGTGCTAAGCTATTCTGCAAGCTTGGGTGAAAAATTACAGATAATTGATCTATACAAGACTCTTTCTTGCAAGTTAAGTGAATAACACTTATTTAACAAAATGAAATGAACTATGTACATATACATACATTATATACAGTTATTAGGATAAAACAGAATAATCTTTACCACATGACTAAAATTTAGGGAGTTGTAAATGCTACCCCTCTGATTAAAACTGAGAGATTCTTTGGACATACTAATCACAACAATATTTAACTTCTATTTTTCAGAACACAATAACAGCTGTGATTATTCGGTCATATTCCTTTTCCACTCTTTCTCACCAAGTAAAACACTACATAACCTAGAAGTCTTCACAAACCAAACTTAATATTTTTATTACTTAAAAATGGTTCAAAAAACAGTTACATCACAGATTTCAAGACATTAATGGTCAGAGTTGAATTTTTATATCATTACAATAAACTCATAGATTTCTTGGAAATCAAGACTTATCATTATGGATTCATTTATCCGTCTTGGTCCCTTGGTCACAATTCCTACACAGCAAGGCACAGGTAATCCTAATGACTCATCAAGTTCACATGAATCATGTATCTTCTTATGTTTTATAATGACCAATAATTGAACAATGCTTCAAAATTCAAATGCAATTGGCAGTGATACAAAAAGAGCACTTCATTTCGCTATCTGATATATGTGTGTAAATGAAATATATACTACACCATTCGAGTGAAATACCTTTGGTTATGTTCGACTTTTTTTCTAAAGATACAACACAGAACATGGGACAAATCACACACAAAAAAAATGGACGAAATACTTTCACACAAAAACTTTCAAAACATTAAAACAGTCCTATTTAAAAATATATTTATAATTCAAAGAATCACAAGAGGTATTCACAGCTTCTCCAATCCTACAGGTGTACCAGATCCACATTTTTAACTAAAAAGAAAAACTAAATGGATTTTCTTTGAATTTGCAATGATTAATTTGCCCAAAACACACTCAGAGCACCCTGCAGTTGTTGGGGGTGAGGGGACAAGAAGCCAGGTCTTCTAAGTCTAAGCTATTTTACTTTCATGTCTTAAAAGTTTGTTTTATTTATATTCAGGGTATTGTTAATGGTATATTTTTTATACTGCTTAAAACTTAAATGTTTACAATATGCTGTAATTTGGAAGTGGGACAGGGGCACCTATGGCACCCTTAAACCATGTGCTTCAACTCCCAGGGATGGTCTAGCTAATGCCTAACAGCACAATCCACGACACTTTAATATCTAAAGGAACATGAATTGCTGAAATCAATGTAAAAATGTAGACTGCTGGTCAATAAAATTGTAAGGGTAAAATATTAATGATGCTTAATTGCATATTACCTCAAACTGAAAGAAAATATTGACAGTATAATTTTGTTACATTCTGATTTCTTGAGCAAAGTTTATATAACTGTTTCTGACGTTACACCACCTTCTACATCATATGCAGGGGGACCATTATTGAAAAAGTTCGCATTCTGCCTAGACTTATATAAATTTTGGTTTGTATTCTGTAGTGTGTTAGTGACTGGTACCTGTCCAGTAGCTTGACCAGTGATATAGTAAGGCAGCGTGCCACCAGACATATAACAACTCATGGGTCGTGCCCCATGGTAATTGGAATAACTCGACCTTGCTGAAGATGGGCGATTGTTGTAAGAGTCTTCATCCTCTGGCAATGACTGGGAAGAATTCTGTTGATACAATGGATTTGTGTGACCTGAATGAACATTCCAAGGAGAGGATGTAGCTTTAGGTACAAGTAAATCAGCTTGAGAAGATGTATCAACAATGTTCAATCTATGAGAATCATTCGATTCAGATGATTCCACATTTAACATCTGACGCTGATGTAAAGTACGCTGCTGCTCAATTAACCGAGATACCGGGCTAGTGTGAGGCAACTTGTTCCTTCTCCCTGATGACCTTAAAGAAGATCTAGCAGTGTTGTAACGCACACTACTTCGCTTTTCAGGGTAATGAGGTAATGAGTTTCGCCATGTTGAACCACGTGAAATCACATTGCGCCGCTTGACACGACGAGGTGTCATTGGGCGAGGAGAAAGATGGGGAGCAGGTAGCTGAGAGGAATCATTTGCATCAGCTTCACCACTGAATTCCATATTGTCATTTCCAATACAATTATTGGCATGAGGGCTGAACTCTATAGAATACAAAGATGTCCTCTTGCAACTCATTTTTCTCTTACCAATTGGTTTAGCTTGTGCTGAAATATAGAGAAAGAAATCATTAAAATGGAAACCTTCTAAAATTATGAATATGGGAAGAACTTCCAGTGCCCCAGATTTAAAATTTCCCATAAATATTGCCAAATGCCCCAGTCCTTATACCTACCACCTACACTGTTCCACACTCTCATCCAAGAAAAAGAACTAACATAGAATTTCATATCTTCTGACCTTAAGGGCTCTAATGACCTTGCTGTTGACAAGCCCTAAAGCGCCCCCTCCCCCCCCCCAAAAAAAAAACCTATCTGTCATCCAATTGCAAAAAGAGGGTGCCCTAATTAATGATTTGTCACCAAAAATAGCTT
This sequence comes from Laupala kohalensis, assembly GCA_002313205.1. Classification (NCBI taxonomy): domain Eukaryota; kingdom Metazoa; phylum Arthropoda; class Insecta; order Orthoptera; family Trigonidiidae; genus Laupala; species Laupala kohalensis. The sequence continues at coordinate 548,199 of NNCF01128184.1, read as the reverse complement.
CTGCATACTTACAGTTCTCAGAATAAATAGCATAGTCTAAAATAATGGCACAGTGTCAAACTGCAGTCCCTTTGTACTTCCAACAATAAGGGGCCCATGGGGGAGAGGGGGAAGAGAGACAGAGAGAAGGGGGAGGAAAAAGAGGGAATTCTTTCATCAATGGTAAAGTCATAAACATCGTATGAACTGGCTAAAAAAAGTGAAAAAGATCCACGATGGTGTGTGAAAAAGCCTTTACAATATGAAAGACCGTGTCTTCCCATTTCACCCACTGAACGTGATGAGGAGGAATTTGGGGTTCATAATGTATCATGGTGACAAAAATTATCTTGTAAGATACCTACCTTTTCCACATTTCCGAAAAAATTTCCCTGATCTTTAAAAGTTGGGAAGCTACAATTTTTCTCATTACTTACATGATTTTTATTTCATTATTTGCACACACTTGAGCATGAACAAGGTGTCAATACCTTACATAAAAAAGTGTAAATCATTAATTAAATTCCTAGAGAAAAATTTACATAACATTGGCACTTAATACAGTGTCTTTACAGTACAATAAGAAAATGGGGGGGGTGGGGGACGACGACGACATTTTTATGTATATTCATGTTATGCAACGTACAGATATCTTGAAATTAATACAATACTTCAGTCTTCTAGTAATTAAAAGGTTAAAAGATAATGAAAAACAGAAAAAAAGAAACTAATTAAAGTTATTCACATATTTGATGAAACTGTTTCATGTCTTGTCTTCAATAAATCAGTGGGACAGGCATTTAGAGAGCATTATATAATTTGGTAAGGTTAGGTACAGTACCTTAGGAAATTAAATGAAACCCACTCTGAATGACATTATCCCACTAATTTATGGAAGAAAATAATTTTACCTCCTAGTTAAAAATATGTATCTAATCAACCCAATTGTTTGTCCATTACATTCAACAGTATAGACAAATTAGACACATCCTCCAAGACTCTTATCAAATAATTGTTTCCAACCCCTCTACAATAATCCTCATCAAAAAAAGCACCCTCAACTCTAATCTTCACAAAATTATTAAATAAAAACTAAGATTTCATCCATGCCACTGCATAAAAAACTTCAATATTATTAATTTATTCATGTCATTTTCAAGTCCAGCCACTCAAAATACATCTATCCAGAATGCACTTCTAGAAACTGTATATATCTATAAATGCATACTTTGTACCAATTTTTATGTAGGAAAAAATTGTACTACTCTCAATATCAGAATGAACTTTATCTGAAAAATCCCTTTCTTCTCTACCTGTTCCCTCCTACACTGTATTACATGAAGTAAAAACACATGAATTATGATACATCTGGCCTCGAGGAGCCTCTACCAATCCCCGTTTAAAAAGACAGAAGTAAATTGTTCAAAATTCATACACAAAATTCTCACTCAATTTTCTTTCCTTCCCTCTAAAAGTCGGTCAACGTAAACTGAAGATAGAAGAAGCTCTTCAGTAAATACAGAAAGTCGAAACAGTTTCATCAAATATGTGAGTGACTCGTTTCTTTCTCTGTTTTTCATTATCTTTATACAATGCATAATGTAAAAAGCATGCTTGCTGAAGGTATCAAGTACAGAGATAAGAATAAGAAATTTTGAAGACCAAAACTGCACAAAAGTAACTTCTTTGAAAAAGTTAAGACAGGAAACTACATGAAACAAATATATTTTAAAGATATAAATATTATTTTGGCATCACAAAATAATTTTGACTTAAAATCAGCAATTAAAAAATTTCAAAGAAACAGAAAGTAGATCAAGCTTCTAAAGAATATATCATGAATATTGCAATTAAAGTTAACAGTAGAAAAAAAAAAGATCCAAACAAGACAAGAGGAATACTTTAGAAAAATAAATCAGACAGATTGACAATACATTATTGGAACAGAAACAAAATATTAACATTGACAACATTTCTACCAGAGTTCAGGCTACCAACACCTATAAATAATGAAAAATCAAAAACACGACATGTTACTGACCAAAAAATATATCAAAAATATAAAAAAAGCAGTATAATGTATCAGAAAATGAAATTCTAAATTGAAGATAAATTATCTGCTTCCATAACCTCCAGAAATTAAGAATTTGAAGACTTTTCCAGACACCTTGCTTCGCAGCATCAACAAGAAACTAATTCCAATTAAAGTGGTGAAAAGAAAGATTCTGAATAAGGATCATGTAGGTATATTGTAAATATTACAGTGTTTGCATGTATGACAGGGTAATTCTGCAATGGGCTCTAATGACCTTGTTGTTGACAAGTCCTTAAAGCCCCACAAAAAAAAAAAAAAGAAAAGAAAGAAAAAGGTAATTCTGCACACAATTTTTATTTTCTCTCCCCAGTCATGTCATGTCAAATATTATAGCATAGACTTATAACATGAAGTTAGCCCCTCAAAGTTTGATGTAAAATGTGCTAGAACTTACAGGACTCAAAAAGAGGTTAGTTAGTTGGACAGCGCTACACTACATTATCCTCTGCTACAGTGATGTAAATTTGTTACAAATTGAGAATTTCATGTTACAACTTAAATAGTGACATCTCTAACTTGAGTATAATTATTGTTAAGAGTTCAAAACACATAGTAGAACATGACCAATAAACGGCTATGAAACAGAACAGTTTTTATTTTCTTTCACACTTCACCTCTGTAATAATTCTCTGAAGTTGATAATATCAAACCTTGAAAACAGCTATGAGGAATTTGGCTTCCAGTCCTTCAAATGTGGACATTTCCCTTCAAAGTTCAATATAAGAGGGAGAGAACTTAGGGGAGAAAGATATCATACAAAACAGGCAAAAGTTTGATACATGCTCACTTTCTACATAGGATATCATAACTAAAACTCAAAGGACCAGAAGGAAAGTTCCATATAGGCCAAAATGTAATATATGCAGATATAATGCGGGTTTCACTGAATTCGTGATACACACTGCACTAATGTCTAGATAATTCTAAGTTGTTCTTTTAGTTTATTTAAATATTGATTAACATAAATGAATACCATTCATTATTTTGTACCAAATACAATAAATTTAATTTAATGACAAATCAAATTATGATTTATAATAGCAGAAATTAAAAAGACAATAATGACAAAGTATTCCAAGATTATTTCAATTCCATTCACATCACAATGCCACAGACACAAAATTTCATACCAGAAGGGCATAATCCAAACAAAAGTTCCATAAATGAAATTTTCATAATTATTAAATTTATTTCATGCTATAACATTCCCAAACAAAGAGCAATATTTATCACACCTATGAATTGAAACAAAATACTTCATTACATTTTTGACAGAGCAAACACATCTGTGTCAGATGAAATGTAAAAAATTAAAAATTATAAGATAAAAAGACATATTTTAGTACCAAGTATCATTTTAGTATGAGAATAAAAAATGAAATTTTGAATCAATTCCATTCATGCATTATAAAACAATTAAGCACATGATTCAGTAACAGAAATACCACAAACAACATTCATTTCAATGAACAAAAATGTAAAAATTAGTAATGGTGGGATATTATATATACTGAGATATATCAATTTAGTATGAATTCAATAATACAATGAGGCTACTTAATTATTTCCTTCCAAGTTCAAAGTAAAAAAAATAGGACCAAATTTTCCACAGACTATTATTTAGAGGGCTCTAATAACCTAGTTGTTGGTGAGCCACCAGAATAAAAATAATAAACTACTATTTAACAACATGCAAATCTATTATTCAATCTCTCTCTAACAAAAAAGAAGTTAAAAGAGCAATCACATGCTGAGCCTAACCCTCAGTTGTATAAGGAAACAAAAACTGAACAGACACAGGTCATTGGAACAAACAACAAACATCACATTATTTGTCTGATAAAGGTAACTTACCACACCATCTGAGGATCAAATCCACCAATAAAATCAACTGAAATGAATACATGGTTGGTAATTTTTGACCTTTGAGCAATAAACAAAATGCGTCTAATAATCAGGACTTTGATAATAATATACATCTGGTAAATTTGAGAATATATCAAGAAAAGACCTATGTAAGGAATTTCAAAAAATTATGTAACTACTTTTATAAGATTTTCTCTCTTAGAAAACATTATACCAATCCCATGATAATAATGATAGAAAACATTATACCAAAAAAACCCAGCACAAAGAAACCTATATCCTATATTAAAAGGACAAATTCACCAATTTTGTATAACACCAACAATATATACAAATAAATTGTACTAAAAATTAAAAGTATGGGAAAATAATTTACTTACAACTGTCATCTTCTTCCAGGAACACATGACTCAGATATATTCCACCACCAACAGCTAGTGTCTAGAAAACAATAATGTACTAAGTAAGACTACAATGAGAATATATTTATTTTAATTCTATTAGAACACTGTTGAGGCAGAAATCAATATTATCCAACACTTAAGTAATAAATTTTGCAACTGAATTTCATGACTACTCTGGTAGTCTGTGCTTTTTAATGCTAAATATAAATAATAGTAAACTGGATTGTCAAATAAGCAAATATATATTAATTTGAAAGCAAAAGAAAAACACTATCGCTAAAGGAAAAATACAATTCACTCACAGCTAGAACACATTGGAAAGCAGCATGTAGAACTTCCACAAACTGATAATCAAGTAAACATCCTGAGACATTTACAGGTCTCAGAGGTCGAAATGGGTCAGGACTCTCAGCAGTAAGATTGGAGGAATAAATGGCTTTGCAACCAATACCATTTATTTCCCACCAACTTACACTGCCTGTCCCCAAATTTAAAATATCACTGTTCTGTTTCAGTAAAAAATATTCCGTTATTATTACTTATTTACTAGAAATACATATTACATAATGCAATAATTCAACATACTTTATCCAAGATTCCAACATCTAAATAAAAGCATATAATGAAAATGTTCCATCCAAGCCAAAATACACTCCACACAGAATACTGAAACAAATTCCAATAAATTAAAGAGATACATTTGCTATTCATTCAGAAAACCTACTTGAATTTTTCATTAATAGTAATAACTACATTCAATTTACCAAATTCAAGTTACATTTACTCTGAAAATATAAATAAAATTACAAAGATTATCACAAAATGGAACTATTTAACTCACCATTATAATGTATTTGGGTCTGTACTGAAAGGTTCCAAAAAATCCAAATATAACAGATACGATATTAAAGAAGTTAGCTAATATTGGAGCCCACATAAATCCCAAAAAGTCAAATATCTGACGTTCTATGGTGGACACCTGAAAATAATTTTTACTGTCATTTGAAGAGTTCTAACAGCTCACATAAATGAGGTAAGAGTTCAAAAACAAAAAAAAAAGGGTAGAACAACAAAACAACTAGTATTTTTGTAAAATATTATTCAATTTTAACAACACTACATGAGTACTGCAGTTGCAACATGAAATAATAATATTAATTCATATGACACAGCTTCATGTTTCATCCAATATTTATTGTAAAGAAAAGTCACAAAGAACAAAATATTTTAAGTGATTATAACACTATTACACAATAGAATTTTTCTCAGTTGAAGGAAATCAACTTTTATTTTATAAAAATACATAGCAGTAGAAATAATATGAAGTACATCCAAAATAACATGGATAGTATTTAAGAAAAGTAATTATATTCCACATACTAATACAAGAATAATTGCAGTTATTACATTCTTTCGCTATAACCTCTATATAACTTCCAACACTATCAAAAGAATAACATCAAAAAGTCACGTGCTCAAAAAGATATAAAAATCAAGTATCAAAGCAAGACAGGAGAACAAATAATATTTTGCTTCAGTAGTATTATCAAAGATACTTGAATGCAACATTTCTGATAGTTGAAACACTCGCACACACAAGAAATTTGGTTTCTTAGACACAATATTTTATAGTGTCATGACTGAAATGTCAAGAAAACAGTTCTAAAAATTGGGCATTAAGAAAATAAATAACAATAACTCAAATTTCTACAAGTAAACCAAATAATGACATGAATAATTCGTAATTCATTAAAATATGTACACTTCAAAGAGGAAAACTGTACCTCAGCTACACATAAATGAGATAATGACTTCATTATTTATTACTCCAATTCAAAAAAAAAAACTAAAAAATTTTCTTATGCAGCTTATAAAATTACAATAAGTACAAGTAAAAAATACTGAAGACTTACTAATTGTAAAGTGCATATCGTTAACAAAAATGTTCGTCTCGTACAAATTCCCATGACATTTGAACTAAAATCCGTTTAAAAGCAAATTTCGGCCATAAAAATAGCCAGTACACCCACTTTCATAGCCATTGATTTCAATCTCTTTCTCTCCCTCGTTACCATCACGAGAACAGCAGATAGGCTACTTATCTACCTCAGCTACAGATTCACCTGCGCCTACAGTGAACAAGCGCAAATGAATCCGGTTGAAGTTATGTTGTCAAACAAAACAGGAGGTCAACACGCAATCTCCTGGACATTTCTGCCGTTCGTTCTCGTTCATTCTCGTTTTTTTTCCTCTCAGGCTTCTGGTTCAACTCTTGTTTGTCTCTTGTTCAACCAAGGTTCAATCTCGCTCCTCGCTTCGCTCAAAACGCACTTCACACTTCACACGCTCAGTTCGTTAGTTCACAGGAGAATCAGTTCACACTGCTCAGGACATTGTCCCCGAAGAAGTTTTTGTAGTTATTACATGCTTAAGTACAGAGATTTGATTTTGTTTACCATTTCTTGATTAGCTTGAGGGAACACTGTCTAGGAGCTGCACGACTCATTTAACGCATTCACTGTAATCGGGATGCGCGAGAAGCGTGTGAGGAATCGTATTTAATCTCAGCTTCATCTTTTATCTCAGTTCAGATGATATGTGAATATCACTCCCCAAATTCGTGTGAACCGTTATTATGAAGATTTAATATTCCAACTCTTCGACGCATTGATATACCTAAAACATTATAACTCTAGCTTTCCCATAAAACATAAGTTAATTAACACAAAGAAATACAATAGATGGATCACCCAAGGGATAAGAATTTCTTCAAAACACAAACGCCGTTTACAAAACTCTATAACCAACCACCCGAATTCCATGATTATTTTCGTAAATATAAGACTATTCTTCGAAAAGTAGTCTATGCAGCTAAAGTTATGGAAAACGACAGGCAGGTACCAAAATCGAACAACCGGATGAAAACCATGTGGAATATTGGTAAAAATTACACGTCAACTACTGAAAATCGCGAAGAAAATATTTCTCTACTAAACGATGACAAAATCTTATCAAATTCTCAGGACACCTCAAATTTGTTTAATTCTTACTTCTCAGAAGTAGGTAAAATAACGAACTCAATATATCCAAAAAATGTCCTCCAATTATATCCACCCACGTACCCAATTCTATGTTCTCTTCCGAAACTAACGCCAGTGAGATCATGAGAATCATCAGCTCAACATAATTTTCAACAGGCATAGATGATATACCCGAGTTTATTGTTAAATTTTCGTCCCACGCTATATTAAATCCACTCATAAATATGTTTAATAGTTCTTTATCGGAAGGGGTGTTTCCTAACATATTTAAGGGTTTCTTGTGAAACCATTACACAAGAAAGGAAATAATCTTAATATTGGAAATTACCGACCAATATCTCTACTACCCACTTTCTCAAAAATCCTACAAAAATTGTTCTATAAGCGTCTTCTAGATTTTTTATCAAAAAATAACATTCTCTCTGACGATCAACACGGTTTGAGGAAATCTTTTTCCATTACAAGCGCCATATTTTCTTTCTTAAACGATGTTACCACATATCTAGACCATGGAGAAAATTCTTGACTTATCCAAAGTATACGATGTCATCGATCACGAAATTCTCCTTTCCAAATTGCATTCTTTAGGCATTCGTGGGCTTCCAAATCAATGCCTAACTTCTTATTTAAAAGATAGATATCAACAGGTCGAAATATCCTGTACTAAGAATAAAATACTTCAGCGTTGTCTTTCATAAACAAAACCACTTACTTGCGGAGTACAACAATGTTCAATTCTCGGTCCCATACTCTTTTTATTGTATGTGAACGACATGTCATCATCCACATCAGATTGCAAAATGGTTATTTTTGCTGATGACACTAATTTACTATGTAAACACGCCAACGCTCAAAAAGTTTTGTCTAACCTTTCGACTTGGTTCCATGCAAATCGTCTCATTGTAAACAGTGTCTATGTCATTTCACAATAGTATCACAAAATCTTTACCCCAGGTTTCTCTTTCTTTAAACGGAACACAATTAAAAACTGTTACAAATACAAAATTCTTAGGTCTCCATATTCAAGACAACCTCAAATGGAATTGTCACATTGACAATCTTAATTCCCAATTAAGCAAATTGTGTTACGCATTCCGAATCTTAGTTAATGTAGTTAGTCCACGTATTTCCCGTTGCGTATATTTTGCAAACGTTTACTCCCATTTACGTTACGGCATTACCTTCTGGGGCAATTCCGGTCAGAGTATTCAAACTTTCAGAATTCAGAAGAGGATAGTTCGGATAATTTGTAAATCACCCCCGAAACTCTTGTAAACCTTTATTCAAGGAATTAAATATCTTAACACTACCCTGCATTTATATTTATGAAACGGACGTGTTTGTTAAGACGGGATTACTGAAGTGCCACCCTTGCTTCATTCGAAACAGTCTCGTTCACGAACACAATACTCGCAATAAGAATAATATTCATCGCCCTCGAGTGTCAACCACTCTTTGCCAAAAAGGACCATATCATTCGGGAATCGTTTAGTATAGCTCCCTGCCTAAAATATAAAAGATATTATTAAATTGAATATCTTTAAATCCGCGGTTAAAAACTACCTCCTGCACCAGTGCTTCTACAATGTAAAAGAATTTATTGATTTAAATAATAATTAAAGCAGTCACGCCATTGCTGAAGTACTTTTTAAGTAACTTATAACAATTTCAAAAACTATTTTCTTGCATGATTGTGTTGTCTTATGGCTCATATTAATTTTGTTTTATGTGTACTCAACTTTGGCACGGTTGTGTACATTAATTCTGTAGCCCCATCCTGGCCCGGATTTTTTTCTCCGGTTTTCCTTCGGGTAGAGGCGGATTTCTTATACAGATTCTCTAGGCTTTGTCTAGGGGCATGTTTCTTGTAATAATAAATCATGAATTTAGTGTCATTTTAATTCTTATGATTTTTAACATTATACTCAAAATAATCTATAGTTCGATAATAATTTGTACATGTAAAATAAGTTTTTTTGCGTTAAATTACAAACATATTGACATTATGTATGTATTATAATTCGCAGCTAACTTTGTATCTTATCTAGGAGTTTTTGCAGAAATTTTTGAATCCGCCTCTGCCTTAGGGCCCTTGATCGGAATTGATGGAATGATCCCTTGCTTGCTTCCGGAGAGTAAATTAGTTTATTGTCCTCCACTTGGTCATACGCAGTTTGTACTGTTTTTTGACAATAAATTTATTATTATTATTAATGAAACTACTGAGTTAGTTAAAACAGTATTACTTATTAAGTACCTTCGTATTTATAAGTGGACAGGGTTTAACGTGCACCCCGCAAATCTTGTGACCCGAGGGAGGAGAGGGCCCGAAGGACCTGAAATTTTTTGATCAACTATTTTGTAACAAAAATTTAGAAAGTCGCATTTTGTCATTGCATTAAATCTTAAATTTATGACTTGAAAACTCTTCAACCTATCTTGCACACGAAACCAGCAGTTTTGTGTCAAGTCCCAGGACCAGATTGAAGACTTTTAAACGTGTGATTTGAAAACAATTCCTAATTCTAACGAAAAATATCGTTAGTTACACTGTTAAAATATCATCTTAACTCTAAATTATATATATAAACCCGCCTTTGTAACCTTTTAATAACCCCGTATTTTTCTTACACTTCCCTACTGTACCCCGTATTATTTTGTTGTAAACTACGCACCTTTTGCGATTAGCGAGCCTGACATGGGATCACAATTTCCACAAGTTGAATCAATTGCAAGCGCACCGTGGCGCGATTATTTGTACAAATTGTGTCAATAGCAATATACCATTGCAGCTAGAAAGCCAAGCACTGGCGCGGTCCAGTAATGGTTAGTTGCACGAGTTATGGCCAATGCGATTCACTGCTTGGTAGTTAGAGAATCTGCCATGTTATAACTAGAAACAGGGAAGCTGTCCAATGATAAAGTCCGAAATATTTTAAAACAGTAGGGAGTAGTATCGTGTAAGATTAAGTGTAATGTCATTTGACATACAATGAAACCCTGTAATATGTAGGAGTGAATCTGCCACGAATTTCAACATGATTGTAATAAACTCAGGTTGGAAAACTTAAGAAAGAAATCCGTATAGAGTGACATAAAACCTCAAGTGTGATTTCACTTACTAGACAAATACGCAGTTGAATATTTAGAATCAATGTATTAAAAAAGTCTTACATCAAAAGAAAATGAAACTCAATATATTCTACTCGGAAATAAGACCATTTTTATCGGTTTTTTTATCCTTAAATACATGACAGTCTTCCTAGCTGCCACGCTGTGCCACAACTAGTACATGTAATCGCACCCAGACAGCGCCACTGTGCGCTCTTAATTGGAAATGATCCCATGTACGTGTTTGCTACTATTTGTAAAAATAGTAAGCCCATTTAGTGGGATCGTTATTGCCACAACTTGTGCTAATATCATCCGCCCAAATGTTTACCTTATTTGAGTCCTTTGATGTGGGACTATAAACTGACAAGAGGACGGATACGGGTGTTCGCGTGTTTGCCACAGTAGAGCAAATACGTCGAATACAGACAAATAGCTTATCTACCCTTGACCTTGTTTGCAAATACACGAATACGCAATGCCAAGTGCAGTGCCGGCATAAGGTCTTATTGAAATTGACCTATCGATATTGAAACATGTATTCATTTCGGAAATGTCTACAAAATATGTTTTGATCCTCATGTTTTGTAATTTATGACTTCAATTTTTAGGACCAATATTATAAAGATTCAATATGTTTAGGATGTTCTTAGTTTCTATTTGCTTCAATTTTTCGTAGCTCATTCTCATACTATATCAACCTAAGTTGCATGCTTAAGGTGAATTATTTAAAAAAGTTACTTAAATACCAACGAAAACGTATGCCATGATAGTATATGTAGACCATTTATCATACACTGTAGTAATATTTTCACATATAATTAAAATATAAAGGGCATGGATGCTCAAAAAGATATATTATTTGAGTAGATCGATGACATATTGTCACCGGCAAGTTGAATAATGATTTCTCATCCAGACGTAGCCCCGCCTGTGACGCAGGTGGTAGTGTTGTCGGGGTTGATTCCCGATGGGGTAGCTTTACACATTAATGTCCTAGTTCATATAGCTGTGACTACTGAAAAGTCAACCTTTCTCCCTCTATCTAAGCTCCTCCTAGTATCAATAACTAACCTCTTCTACTTACTAATCACTTCTACTAACTCCACGTGGGCTAAGTTGTTGGTAAATCCAACTTACCGGTCCACGTACCACCCAACTCCTATCGCTCCATGTAGATAAGCATCAATAGTACGCTATATTTCTCATTTACAAATACAACAATAAAACAAATCCAGACGTAGTCTCGCTCACGTTAAGGCGGCTCGACACATTCGCTATTCGGCTATTATTTTGTTGTAACTCCGAGCAACTGCTCGCCGAATAATGACTAGTGAGGATAGGTTTCTCGTTATTCGTCGCATCACGAATACCGGTGGTCGCCCTTTCCCGCAGCGTGTCGCTCTTTTGAGACACATCAAAGGAAGCCGAAAGTAGGCGAGTGATCTGTTCGTGATTCTGTCCACATATTCGAGCTTTTATGAATATCAAGGATAGCGAGTTTACGAATAATACGATTTCAAGTTATTTCGAGTAAGAAATCACTGAAAAATCTAATTATTCTTAATTTTTCTCCTTATCGTACAAATTAATAAGTGTTTTTAGAAGTGATAAATAGAGAAATTTGAAATAATAAAGTAGTGATGAAGTAACTTCATTTATTATCTCCAATGTGGTCACACGCAGTTTGCAACTGCTTTTTGACTATAAAGTTTACTTGATGAGAGATTTAAACCACAAACAATTTTATTCATTTTATTTTACGTTTTTATTAAGCGTCCTAAAGTTTCACAGTATTGAACATGTATCGACATTACCTATTTTTTAGTAGTATTAGCATATATTTCCTGTACACGAAATGTTCAGGTATTAAGAAAATGTGAAAATAAAAAATACTACGATAATAAATAATAAAAATATAACACTTAAATGTAATGAATGATATTTGAATAAATAAATAAAATAGGAAAGACACATGTGGAGACACAAATTAAGATAGTTATATAACAATGATTCTTTTTGAGTGGATAAAAACTATAATGATTATGAGGATCTTAAATTTGAGATTACCGATTACCATAGCTAAATCCATATAGAATAAAAATTAATTTCATTGATTGAATTAAGATTAGATAAGACCCATTTACTTAACTTAACAACATTTTACAAGATACAAGTACGCAGAAGAATGTGTGATTACTCCAGACTCATTCTCCATAACCTCTAATAACTAACACGAATATTCGTCGTTCCACGAGCGAGCACGTGTTCGCCAATAGGCGAATACTCGGGAAATACCCCGAACAAGTCGCTAGTTTTCGGGATTGGCTGTGCGGTTGCTCGGGGTTCGCCGAATAACGAATGTGTAGAGCCACCTTTAGGAGCTGAAATACGATCACCAATGATTGATACAGCAGAAACTTAGAATGGAGTTAGATTTACAGAAATACTACTCAAGTTTTCTTTACTCATGACTTCGTCATACGAGTCTCCGCAGTAGAAGATGCAAAAGGCACGAACTGCCCGTGCAGATAACAGATTTTTTTGAGACAATCGTACGCCATCTTCTAGAACGAGACTTAAAATATAGTGCAACTTCCGTTTTGAGTCTATTAACGTATCGTACTCAAGTTCAGGTCATAAACAATATTTTTCAGTTCAAACGTATTCGAAATACGTCAAGTGCTTATTTGTTAAAGCCGTTTAGTGTGTATACTGCTTAGTTCCCATACACGACGGGGAACCATGAACACTGGATGCTTTCTACGTAATTCGATCGTCCTTGAACAAACCAATGCAATTTAAGAGAAAAGAAATGATTGATTTGATAGAAATTCGCCTAATTCGTGTTCAGAAGCCCTAGCGCAGATTGTATCGTGCTTGGGGAGCAAAATGTGTATGTTTTTTAAATAAACAAGTGGTACAAATCCCTACGCGGCAGCCATTTTGATGGAAATTTCTGACAATTGTCTGGTGTTGTATAAGAAAATGTGAAACTCCTTTTAATTTCTGTTTGCCTCCCCAAACCTACTTATTTAATGCAATGATTTGAAATTCTGCGCTGGTGTCTATGAGACGGCAAATAATGTTGTTTGTATTGTGCACATCTATGAGTGGTCTCTCAGGTACTATATTGTATTTGCTTGGCAACTCGTATTAATTTAACATTAAATTCAATTATTAGAACTCTGTTAACGGTTGTTTTTGGTGGGATGTATTATGGTGAAGGTTATCCTTTATCTCCCTTGCATTGTTTGTGCCGTACCTTCTCAGTTATTCTAGTGACATGAAAGATAATCGATCGTAACCTAACCTTAAAACAGTTGTACCTTTGGAGATAGTGTCATGTAATAGAATTGTATTTTACGTTTTTCAGTGTTCGTTGATTTATATTAAAATGTGTGTGGCGCCGGTGAGGCAAATCAAACTTGATCAAGAATTTTTTTTAATGTTAGAATTTCAGTTGTCGATGAACTTCAATGTCAAGTGTGTAGGGGAGAAGAATTTTGCTTCTATCTAATTTAGGGTATTAAGTTTCTTTTGTCAGTCTTATAGTTTTTTAACATTGAGTATTTGATTATTTTATTCAATGCTTTTGTTGAGAATATGAATCTTATGACAGTATTGTTGATCAGTCTTTATCTTTATATAATAATTTTAACTCTTTTATTTTTCTCTAAACAACATTATTGAGAAATAGTACTATTCTATTCTTTCTCTTGGGACTTGAGTATATATAGGGATTAAAATGATTGACAACTTGTAATGTTATTTGTTTAGTGTGACATTTCTTCATTGATTTTTATAAAGGTCATACTGTTGATTTTGAATGCAGTTATACTGTTGAGGGTGTAATATAATTAACATATGAAACTTGGTACCTTTAGATATTTTGTACTGAGAAAAAATTGAGTTAAATTTTGCTTGTTTAATTAACTATATTTATTTCCCGAGTTCATGTCTTTATGTTGATTGTAAAGAATGTGAAGAGTAATGTGTGAATAAGGGGTAATATCACCTTTACATAACATATTGTTAACTTTATTAATTTACATTTGTATAATTAATTATAATTTTTTAAATATAAGCTTCCTCTTCATAATATGAAATTGGCCAAAATCCTCATCTTCTCATTTTTAGCACTAATTCCATTTCAATGGGATTCCTTATAATTGCTAACACATTTGTTAACTTTTTAACCTTGTTACAATACTGCAATCTGGCTGGGAATATATTGATGTACCTATTGTATGTTTTAATAATTTTGTATGTATGTTAATTTGTATGACCTATGTTTTCAGAAAATGGCAAGTAGTGAAAGAATGTCTTATCTGGGTATTCAAACTGTCATTAATTCAGTTGATAAGGAGGTGATTTCCTCAGTGAAGCATTATCATTTGCCTTCAGTACAAAAGTGGCTTAAAAGAAAGTGATAATGTATTGCTGGAGTGTAAGAGAAATGCAAGGTAAGCCATATCACTTCAAAATTTTAGCACATAGAGTAAAAGTTGCTTTAAGGAATTTTACCGATAAAATTTTCATAAAATTAATTAAGTAGTATATTTCTAACTTAAATTTTTAGTTCTTATTATTTTTGCTTGTTGTGATTTTATGTTGCAATTGTTCTTTGAAAAATGGTACATTCTTGTCTCTGTCAAAATGTCAGTTCATTCCTTTTAAAAATAATTATTAAGATTTTTCCTGGATGATTCTTTTTAAAGAATTATTGCATGTTACAAAATTTACCAAAATTTATTGGGTATAGTTTACATTATTACGGCAAAGATGATGTATGGGTTAATATTACAGTTTTATGAATTGTTTGCAATTACTAAGGTAATCATAGTTTGATTAACTAATAACAATTTTTGCAGATGTTATCCTTTCCAAAGGTCCACTTCCACAAAGCAATGCATACAGTGCATCTGTGCAGCCGTGGTGATCGGTGATTTGGCTATGGCATTACATTGTTTCCAAACTAGTACTGCAATATCAACCCCGTTATTATGTTGGATATGAATAGGTGTGTATTTCAGCAGAAAATAATAATTTTGCTTTAAAAGATTTTAATGATGGTGGTGGTGGGAGATTATACCCGGTAGACATTTCATATTTATATTGGGTTTTACAACTTTCTTTTGAGTTTGTGAAACAAATACTAACTTTCCTGTTCTGAACTTTGCTGGGGATGTAAGTTCTTATCACTAGCACTGAAATAAAAAAAGTGAAAAATGAAATTAATGGGAAGAAAACCCCTCCGTTATTTGTGTTATTCTTACTCACACTTTGGCCAAGGGGGAGGGGGGGGGAGCTAACCAGAGAGGGATCTGGGGTGTATGGAATAGTCATTTCTGTTTGAAAACTATGACTTTACTATACAAAAAAATGCTGTGATTTCACTTTGTCTCGATGCTTAAAGTTTATTATTGCATTGTTTTCCCCTAATTTGGAAAATAATTTCTGCATTTGTCTAAGATAAAATACTTATTTTAAAGGGGCAAATCATCTTAAGAAAACAATCCTTCTAGCTCAGAAAATGTCAAGAATGTCATTCTTATTTTGATAATAACAACATTTTTGACTTGTCTCCCATTTAATACATAACAAAAGTTCTTGTGAACGAACTGTCAGAATGTAATATTTTCATTTTAGAAAATAAACCAACTCATCCATCAGATAACTAGTAATGTATTAAATAATGACCAAATTTATTAATTGTTTAAAATAGCAAATACTTATTAAATGATAAGAATTTCATAACCAAATCAGAATTTTATAAAGATACACCATATTTAAAATTGTTTGCCATGTTTTGTATTTTATTTCATGTTGATTTTTATTGCTTTTTGTGAAACTATCATAAAACTATATGTCGAAAACTTGTTTAATGTATTCATATTGAAAACTTGAACTGGAACTAAAAGTGTGAACATAACTAAAAACCAAATTTTATGTCTATGAATGGTCGTATTGGAATATTCTGATATAGTGTAAATATACCTAGATGAATGTGTATAGCTGTGTCAAGACAATTAGTGATTCCCCTATCTCAGGCAAATTCAATCTCAGAAGTTGGAAAAGTAGAAATTCTTTTAACTTGTCTTATAATCAGTAGTTTCTTTTCTTAGAAAAATATCATCTAATTGGTTTATGTGCTCTAGCAGATGATACGGATCACAGTGATCATTTTTAGATTAATCTATGAAGATGATGTTTTAAGACTGCTGCAGAGGAATACCTATTACTGATCTTTGTAGAAGTAATTATTTGAAGTAAGAAGTCTAGACATGTCCATGAGAACAAGAAGATTAATCCAGGTTTTAGTAGAGTAGACTGTTGGATAGAATTTGTTTGCATAAATTTCAGAGTCATAGGGTGATCGGAATGAGAATTTTTGGAAGTATAGTATTGCCTTAAAATAATTTGCATTTTATAATTATTATTTTTTACAAAGCAGTATTGAATAAGTATGATTTGTATTCTTTGTAATAAGTATGATTTTCTTGAGTGGTGGTTTATTTATTTAAGTATTTTAAAATGTTATGTATGTATTTTGGTTCTGATTGTTTAATTGATGGAACATTTGCAAGTTCTGGTGTAAAATTTTATAAATCTAGACCTGTGAGAAATTGTCTCTGTACATCCTTAATTCTAAGCTATGCATCACACTTTCAAGGAAGACTTGTTTAGGAAATGTATGAGAAAAATTATTTTCTAAAGGAGAAATAGATAGGGGTAATCATGGTGGGAGTGTCCAAATTTGTGAATAACTTTTTGTTTTAGTCTTTGATGTCTCTGTGCAAAGCACCTCTTACCATAATTAGTATTATGTTAGTTTAGTATAAGTTTTTGGATGTCTGCAGAAGAACTAACACTAATTTAATTAATGAAAAGAGGACTCTACCTTCCCTTATGAAAATCTGTTAGTTTGAAGATTGTAATGATAGTTATGGTTCTCAACTATGGATTTCCTTTTATCCTCAGGTATTGTAACGGGCACGCAGAGGTGGCAGATGTTAGAGGCCCCAAAAAGGATCACAAAATTAAGAAAGGCAAAATGGTTCCAAATAAAGATGATATTCCTACTCCCACGTCCATGCTGGTCGATGACAGGGTAAAATTTTCTGACAAGCTGAAGGCTCTCCTGAAGAATGGAGCATCATTGAGAGATGAACATGTTTTGGATGATCCGTACACTTTTAGTGAACCTGAACCTCAAGCTTTGCGGCTGTACCAGAAATCAAGTGTTACTAATTCTTATACCAAGAAGTGTAACATTATAAATAGTAAAGTTTCACATGGAACAACAAAAAACTCAAAAGTTATTATGTCGGACAGCAATACTACTGTGAAAGTGGAGAATGCAAACTTGTCCCGCCTCTTTCCATCTGTATCTTCATCCCTTGCAGAACAACAGAGTGTTGAGCGTCGCAGGGTGGAGCACAAAAGTTTGGAAAATGAAGTTAATTTCAAGACCTCGAATAAGCTCCACAATAAGATAGTTCATAATAAACTTTTAGGGAAACACAAGAAGATGAATTCATCTAGTCCGTGTTCTGAAACAGTGTTAAGTGCAAGAAAGCGAGAACGTAGCCTTCTGGAAGAACAGTTATTAGGTCTCAGTGCTGATGTTGTAGTAAAGAAAGAACCTAGTAGTGCATTGAATGCCAGTTGGCACAAATCTCATACCACCTATCCTACACAGCCTAATGTGATTATGTTGCCTTCAAAGAGACAGCTAAGGAGACCTTTGCCGAAATTTCTTCAAGCAAATTTGAATGAAAAATTACAGAAAGTTTATGCTGCTCATAATGCTCTTTTGGACTACAAACAAGACCTCTTTCCTCTGGGTAAGGGATATAATATATCTAAGTTGTACCTCTAATTTCCAATTTTAAATTCTTGAATTAAAGTTGAGTTAATTACTTATATGTTTGAGGTACAATGTGTTTCAGGTGTTGAAGTTTCAGACAGTGAGGAAAGTGAATTGGATGAGGAAACAAGCATTTACCAGCGACATTGGTTTTCTGGTTGTGGGGAAATGGCAGTTTATGGTTCTGGAGATAGTGAAGGGCAAAGGGAAGGTCGGTTGGCTCAGCTTCGCTCTGAAATGCGCCGGAGGCTGAGCCAAATGTTAGCTGGTATGCCTGTGCACCATGCAGATGTATTGGTTAATGCTCTGGTTCAGTCAGCGCGGACTCACCCAACCCAGTCAGCTCTGCTTCTTGAAGCAGGCAGGCGTCACTGGCGCCAACGGAAACGTAACAGGTAATGTATAATCTATAAGGGATTTGGAAATGAATCATTTTGATAAATATTAAATGATGTAGTTTTAATTTTTATGAAGGAGACAGTAGGTCAAAACAAAATAATTTATTCTTATAGTTAATAATTTGATATGAACTCAAGAAAACTAGTTTTTCAATAATTTTTCATATAAACACAAATATTTCTGGTTATTCTGCATGCTTCCTGATATTTCTTTGTTTGTTTAGTGAATGTTTTTTGTCAGATAGAAAAGGAACATACTAGGTATTAAAATGTCTGTTTTTAAATGAATTGTCAATAATTTCCTTGTCATGTAAATGAGCAATCACCCTTTTCTTTGTCATACTCAATAATTTATTTCATTGTCATGAAGTACTTTTTTCAAATTACTCAATCGGTGATATTTTTAAAAGAAAGCACATATTTCTTCCATATATCTAGATGTGGAAAGATTGTCAAGCTACAGATAAGATTCAAAGAAAGGAGTCATTATTAGTTGATCTCGATTGACTTTTTTTTTCAAAGGTGTATCACATGATCATCTTTTACAATTTCTTAAGGGATATATGTATTTCCAAATTGTATTAAGTAACAAATGATTGAACCTTCCATTCCAAGATCACAATTAACATAATCGTCATTAGCTTTGTATTTTACACACCTACAAAGATAAAATATTGGCTGTAATCCAACATATGAGTAGAATAGTATTTTCTTCACTGTGAAGGTTTAGATTCTTTGTTTCTTCCATTTTGGATCAGTTGTGTTAAGAAATTGTTACTTGCTGATGTTCATAAATTTGGGAAAATGATACATAACAGAATTATCTCATCTATAAGTGAGCAGACTTTAGTGACTTTTCTGTAATTTTTATATTCTTCTCGTTACAACTGAGAAGTAATAAGATATTTCTTTGTTACAGGTCCAAGCTAACAATGCTAGTTAAGAGAGTATGTAGTTACCGAAAGGGTGAAACTGATGCATGTTCAAGTTTAGCACTTCCGTGCACCCAGCATTGTGTTCGTCATATTATGTATAATGTGGACCAGTTGTTATTTGAGCACTGCACTGCAAAATTTTCTGACAATACTCAGTGTTGTGTTCCTGTTTTTGATGTTTGCCATGAGCTCCCTTTGTGTCTGGAACATGCTCGTAAAAGGGTAAGTTGAAGTTTACTAAGTTTATTTAAGTTCTTTTACTAAAGGGGGTTACTTTTTAAAAATTGGAAGTATAATTTCTGTTTGTTTTGACCTAGGATAACTATGATAGAATGTGTGCAGAAACTAAACCAAAGAAGGTTAGAAAGAAGGCTAAACCTTCTGCCATGACTAGACCTAGTAAACGTGGCAAGAAGAAGAGACGAGCTAACAAGTTTCCTGATCCATGTTCTCTGGATGGTTCAAGTCAACTTATTGACACTCCCGGTGAATGTTCCAATCCACAATTTGAACCAAGCTCAGAAACAGGTATTAATGAACTTACAACATTCTCAAGTGCTACTTCTCTTGAGCAGTGTTGGGTCAAATTTTCATGACAATTACTAAAATGACATGGTACTGCAATGCCCGGATATAAAACTATAATTATACACTACTGCTGTGGTGCAATACAATGATCATTTCATATCTGTTTCTAAAATTTTAACTTTTAAGGATCTGCTAAGAAATTCCTTTTGCTGTGCATTTACAAAAGAATAGGCACCCATAATTTTTATTCATAAGCATTGAATTAACGACTCAGTAATTTTCTTATCCTGGTCATTTTGTTATTTATTTTAAGATAACAATGGTGGAGAAAATTCATCTCCCTCAGAGACATTTGAACCTTACATTAAAGAGGAGATTGTGGAAAACCCAACACCAGAACCTCAAATCCTCCCTGAAATTGAGTCTTCAGGATTGATGGAACCCTCGGGTATGTGAAGAATTAGTGTTTATTATCCTGTACATTTTACTGCTCACCTTTCATGGGGAAGTGTAGAATGTAATTCATTTGAATATTCTTTTCTAGATGTGCAAGTGGTTGAAGAGGAAGTAGTTTTAAGTATGGCTGAAGAACTTCCTCTGGATCCTGTTGATTTGGCAAATCAAGCTTCTCGCCTTCTGGAGGAACATGAATTGACAAATGTTCTGAATCAGATACCAGCGGATGCATTTAATGATTTGTTTACTGGTTTGTATCTTGGTGATAGTTTTTATTTGTAACATGTATCATCTTCATCTTTATGTGCATAAATATTTGAATATTTATTCATTAGTAATAATATGAATTCAATTCACTTTTGCTGTTTAGCTTATCTATATGACATTTCATTTGGCCCAGTTAATTGAATTTGTTCCATCATCTTAATTCTTAAACACTTACAAATCATATCGGAACTTCAAAAAATTAATTGTGTGTACTCTTTGTAAATATTGAGTTAAATTTTTTTCTATTTACCACATACATCATGTGACAAAACACTTTTCCATTCTTTGAGGGAAATTCTCTGAATCTACATAACCCATATCAAGTTTCTATAGCTTGAATAGAAAATATTGGCAATTGAAGAATCATTAATTTCTAAAACTTTAGGGAGAATTTTTTTTAATACAAATTTTTAACTTTTATACATTGAGTGGGAATATATGAAAAAATTATTAAAAAAGAATTTTCAGTTATGTCCCAGTGTACATTTTATAACTCTTACTCTAAATTTGGCTTAAATGTATTTAGGAAATAATGTCTCCAAATTGTTGACTTTCTATAAGGAATTAATTGTTCTGGCAGAAGGGTTAGTTTTGTAATTTATTTTAACTTGCAGTGAGTGTTTTGTATTCAAGATTAACTTCAAGTGTAACTTTTACAATTTTATCTATTTTGATATGGAAGTGTGGTTTCCATGGTTTATTGGGTCCAAAAATACAGATGTGATATCAATAATTATTTATGACATGATAAAATGAAAAGTTTGAAAGGTGCAAAAGTAAGCATTAGTTTGATTGGAAAGTATTAGTTTATTATTTCATTCATATTCAGTGACGATAGGAAACACTTTATCAAATCATACTTGTTTATATCTGTGACTTCTGGCAATAATTAGGTTAGTGCATTTTTTTAAAAGTTTCCAAAACTTCTTTCAGTTGTAACCTTGGCATTTAACTTTCATATAATACGCAATTAAAATACTTTATTGCAAATATGAAAAAATATATTTTTACATAAAAAATTAATTATTCTTTTACCATAAAAATTGAGAAAAAATAGTTACCTAGTTACCTTTAGTCCATTGATTAATTTACCTTATTTATCCAAATTCTTAAGTTTGTAGTCATATATATTTATAAATATGCTTTGTTTAGAAATTTGTATTGGAGTTACCTGTTTATTCCTATTAAATGTATACTTAACTGATTATTAACGTTTTTTTAAGAGTTTGTACATACATTTTCTCTACTTAGTTCGAGAAGAATGTACATTTTTGAATCTTTTAGACAAATACGAATGAAACTTGAAGCAAGACAAAAAAATTTTTTTTTTGACATATCACGTTTTTTTCTCTCTCCAAAAAGTGCAGTTACCTGGTTATTACTGGAAGCCACTGAAATACTTAAACAACCCTTTTTAAATTCATTTAAAACAATTTTAATTTCCCTTTTAAAATTCGTTAAAAACAATATGGGTTAATTAGTGATGGTTAATCCTGTTTAAAAAGTCTTAATATTTTGTGGATCTCATTTACTAAGTTTATTAATGCCATTTTTGGGTGACTTCAGTTTTAGATTCAGGGTTTTAATTTGGAGGAGGGGACTCAGATCTCCAGAGGAAAAGAAAAGTTTTGGAAAAGTTAACTCCTAAATAATGCAATTTATTATTCTTTAAAATATGTTCTTTCCATGCAATGCAAATACATACTTATGTAACAAATATAATTTATTGTTTTAAAAAATGGAATAAAATATTAATTTTTCTGTTGGGTGAGGGACTTAAACCTGAACATCACCCCAATAAATACTCCATGGGTGAGAGTGATATTGGTTACACTTTACGAAAATAATATCCACCTACTGTTGAGATATTCGTTTTAGATTGCAATGTTTCTCATGTGCTGGCTTTTTTCTTGTGCTTTTTTCAATTCTTTTTGCTCCTTCCTGTCAGTGTGCAAATGATTGAATTTAAAAAGAGTTGGCATTGTTTTCAACCTGCAACTTATTTGTGACAGTTGCCATTCTGACGAAAAATTATCTAGTTTCAAAACTTACTCTCCCAAATTTTCATTTTTTGGAATTTATGTAACTTTTTCTCAAAATCTATTGAGGTACTCTAAATTCATGAAGATTTTCAAAATCTAATTGCACGTTTTTGAAATGTTTTTGCGTGAATTGAAACACTTAAACTACATGTAACAGTGTGTATGGCTCATAGTCGTCCTTATGGGCCTTCTGAAGCAATCCCCACATTCCAGTCAGATTTTCCTACCAATTTTAACATTACAACACTTCTCTAGGAAGTCCTCGACTTTTCTGGCTCACTGTGTTGCAAAGCAGTCACCACACAGGTCATCTTGACAGACTGTAACTCTGTAACCAATCAAGCTACCATAAAGCTGTGTCCTGTATTCTTATTACAAAGCGGTTTCTTTTCTTACCAAAAGTTAGGTTTCTTTGTGAATGCATCTTGTGGGTTTAGTTGTATTTTTTTCATGTGTAGAAAAATTAGTTAAGAAAAAAACATTTTGATTTTGGTCTTAACATTTGTGACCAAGCATCTTGAAGCTTGAATCAATATTCAATCACTTAGGATTTTTTATTATTCCATTTGCTTTCATAAGATCAAGTTCAGTTTATTTGACACAAATTTTTGTTTAAAAAATTGTTTTCTAAATACATTTCCCTTAAAATTGNGAGGTTGTAGTGTTGTTTTTTAAGTATACTTGAATATTACATGTTCCAAACAGTCACACTTAGTTTTCAAACTGGATACAAATTTTTAACACTTATTTATTTTTATTTTTTTATCAGAAGACAAAAATGGTGAATATGAGCCTACTAGGGAAGAAACAGAAGAGCTAGAAAGAGCTTTGGAAGCTGTGGATAAAGATGTTAAGTCTTTGGAAAAACTTTCTCAGACTCAGGGATTACTGGAATCATTGACAGATGATCATGCACTCTTGCAGACATTAGCACAATTGCCAGAGGTGCCTGCACTGTCAGTGCCAGGTATTGTACCTGTGTTCACATCATACCACAATGGGTTTGTTGTTAATTCACACAGTTCAACTTCTGTGGACAATAAGAACATGGTGGCTCATTCATCTGATTCTGCATCGGTTCTCTCTTTTCCTACCATATCAATCCAGACGCAGACCGACATGCCTTCCTAGCATTCTCTGTCGGTTGTGACTCTGTGTGATTCACCGCCAGTGTCACCTGAACCACTGTTTGACGCATCTTAAGCATTTAGTGATTACATGTTTTATGGGTGGTTATTGGTAAGAAGTTGGGTTAGAAATGTTCTCTCAGTATTGTGATCTGGAATCTTAAATGTGTATAGGGTAGAGTGTTCAGTCATGTATCTTCCTCACAACTCCTATTCAAAATGATTCACAAAATAATGTTTATATTCAATGGATTTGTAAAATATACATATATAGATTGATAGATATGGAACAAATATTTCATAAGCCTAAAGAGATTAGAACACTGTAAATTTCTAGTTAATGTGTATTTCCATAAAATAGCCTTTATGAACTGGGAGTTGAAGACTGGGACTTGCTATCATTTAATACTTCTAATTATATGAAAGGAAAGCTGTTTATTTGACGGCAATGTGAATATTCCTTTTGGAATGAAAATGTTTTCTTTGTAATCAGCTAAAAAACAGATAACAAATTATTTTAAGTGTGTTGATTGTGTAAATTACATATCTTGAAATCCAAAGGAGAGATAATTAATATTATTGTACATACATAGATCATGTTAGAATCTAGGGTATGTGGTACACCAATTAAAGTACTTGGCACATCTTCCTTCTCATAGAATGTTGTAACTGTACAAACTATGGTCATGTTATTTACACATAATTCCAAGAACAAAAACCTTAGTGACAAAATGTATTTTATCTTGTTGAACAGTTCTGTTTTTAAATTGTATGTTAATAGAATCATCAGATTTTATTTCTATACTTTCCTACATAAAAGTTGGAAGGGCTATAGAAAGCATTTTTAGGAGTGGACTTTTTTCAGTAACAGTTTTTATATTGTCAAGTATAATTTTGTTGTCTGTTTCTGGCTGTGGGTGGAAAATTTTACTACTGATTACTGTTAATTTAATGTATTTGTGTTTTCATTATGGGCATGTGTCGTAAAACATTGTACTAATGATGCATTGTTAAGATAATGCTATTCCTCTTGGATGAACTAACTCTTGTTTTGATTACAAGTTCCACTTTCATGGAAGGGTAGTATTTCATATTATGATTTCTGTTCTTTGGCTGTTTAATAGTTCTTTTTTTTTCTTTTTTTTTTTAAGTTGACAGTTTATGAAGATAGTTAATTTTTTTCTGAGTTGTAGTTACACTGTTGTTGTTGTTGTTTTTTTTTGGCATGTTATTTGCAAAAAAGTTCATCGATTGAAAATTGTAGTTCTGAATCTTAAATTCCTCTTTCGGGGTGCAAGTAAAACTGCAATTATTTTTAATGACACCATAGTGTTCTGGATTTCCTCTTCAGTTTAGCAACCCTTTCTATGTGATCTTATTTCTTTAGGTATTTTGTCAGGTTAAGAGTAAAAAAAAACTAGATATTAGTTGTAGATGAATTGTGTTCGGAGAAAAAATTATCCTGTTTTATTGTTGATCAGTTTCAAATTGAAAACAATTTATTGTGAACTCATCATTTGAGTTCTTTTCAAGTTCTGGTATTTTTGTTTTATTATTTCTAGTTATTTTGTAAATATTTTTTTCCTCTTGATTTATTGAAAACTTATCATTACATATTTGTGTTGAGTTATTGTATTGGATTTTGTGAGGAAGACCTGGTATAATTTGTGTATTTTGAGAGGATTTTGGACTGAAAAAATGATGACCATTATTATATTGTCATCTGTTTTAGTGTATTAATAATTATTATTGGATATGAGGCAGCTTCAATATTTATTTTTGTTTGTATGTTAGCATAATGAATAACTGTTACACTAATGCACAGTTATTTATAAAGGTATTCATAAGATTTCAAAAGATATTGTCCCTTACTGTTACAGGATAAAGTGTTAAAAAGGTCTTTGTTATTGTGTCATGTAAGTTGTTTGATGCATTCTTGACTTAACAGCTGTTAGTTCACTATGAAGTGCATGTCTTGATTCTATGTTGAAATGTAATAAATTAAATTTGATGTGTTTTATTTGTGACATTGTGGTGTGAAGTTTTTTTATGGAAACCTGTGAGGGATAATAATTTTAAAAAATATTTAATGAATGTTAATTGCCAGCCATTAGAAATCTCATATAATTTACTTTATATATAATGAATTTATGACCATTTTATTTCAGAAGAGTAAATTTTAAAATTTATTGGAAAAAAATGTTCTCACATCTGACATTGTGTTTATAATTAATTAATGGTTATTGATCATTAAATATGTGTCTGTGCAATGCTTATTTGTATTGTTGTACTGGTATGTTATTGTATAAATATGGCATAGGTGTAGAGGAAAAAAATGTAAATTGGTGTTTTTCCAGCACGTTAATGATTTGTCACTATTTCAGTAATACAAAGACCTTGAAAAAGGACATTGGGTACAGATAGCTTCTCTGCAGAGTTAGTGTAATTTTTTTAAAAATTATTATTATTGATTTCCATTACTGATCCTATATTATATTCTAGTCATTTATATCTGACAGTGAGGAATTTTCTTTCTTTAAGTTTTCCATTCTTATTACTGTAATTTTTTCTGTCATTCTTTGCCTCTTAGACTGGAAATGTACTGTCTAGTCCTGTACCTATGTCAAGGAGATGAATGTAATGATGCAAGAACTGACAGTGGCCAGTGAAGAATGTATTGATACACTATGAATTAACTGGTGGGAAATTATCTAGATAATTCATTAACAAAGCATCTGTATTTATTTGTGTGGTACATCATAACACTTGTAATGTAGCGTGGCCATGGTGCATAAAAATAGTTTAACTGTTTTGAATCGTATGGTTTTTTGTAGTAATGGCAATGAATGGAAAGAATTGCTCTTGTTACTTTGAATGCTACTGCTATTAGTTCTATCTTCTCTAATTAGTGTAACCTTAGTTTATTTTATTTTTCTATATAGATCAGGAGCACAGTCCTTTTATGTGTGTTTTATCTTTTAAGCTTGTTAATGAACTTGTAATTAATGTTCATGTCTCATTTACCTCTTTATATGTATTAATAATTTTCACTATTCATACTTGGCTCTTTCAACTATCAGCCACAAAAAGGAATGGTACATGCTATTTTGGTGTTGTATGCTCCATGACAATTGTTAGTCCGTATGATAATTACGATAGAGTTCAACATTTTCTTTCTTTCTCTTAATTTATTTTTATGAAGTGCATTTGCATTATAAAGTGAAGGCTGAATTATATTAAAATGAATTAGTAGTCTACCTCTGTTTCAAATTAAGTTGAGTAAAATGTGGAATGAATGTTTCTGATACTAGTTGCTAAGTTAATTTTATGTGATATGTTTCAAAGAACTGATTTGCTCATACCAGAAATGTTAAATGCTTGGTGTTGTACCTAAACATTGATGTCTAAGAAATAGTTGGAGCTCGATCCAATGAGTTTTTGTGTTGCTCCGAGTCTGACCTAACTTTGTAATTTTTATGTTTGTGACTCGTGTAGGGATTGCCCTAAACATAGTTGTATTGATCTTTTATTTCTGTGTCCCCTCCAGCTCAGATGATTATTTATGTTCGTGTAGGTATATGTAAAATATAATCATGTGATGAATTAAAAGCATATAACTCCTTTGCTCCAGCTAATTATTGGCCATCAATAAGAGTAATTTTTCATGAGCTTAATTCAGTTCTTTTCATTGTAGTAGAAGTGGTATGTATTTTTTCTCTACAAACTGTTTATCAGTTTACTAAGTAAAGGGTGCATTTGCAATCATTGATTTTTAGCAAGATCTATAAGAACTCACTCTAAAATTCATTCCAATGTTATGTAATCTTTTTATTATTGTATAAAGGCGTTATTATTTTTGTATGTCATTTCTGTCCCTTTCAATAGAAAATAATTATATAGCTAATCACGGAATGGTTAAAATATTTCTCTTATTTCTTCATCAGTTAGAGGAATTATAGGGAAATTGGAGTTGCATATATTCTCAGTTTTAATCATGACTTTAATTAACTTCAAGGGAAGCAACTACCAATGTACACTGACCAAAAAGTACCTGGTACTTTTTTTTTCCATCAACACTTCTCGTTTTTGTTTTTTGTCTCATAATATTAGAAAATGTATGCTAATTTAGTAAAATGTGTTTCTAGAAAGTTGGGATTTGTATAAGGAGTGAAATTTATTTATTTAAATGGGCATCACATAAGAGGAATGTGCTTAAAAGATGTAATTTCTGACAAAATGGTTTAATAAAGAGTTTTCTGCATGGACTTTGTTTAAAACCAATGGGACAAGGCAGAATGCACTTTTGCAATTACCAATATATTACGAAGTTTACTTCAAATTTTTCTTGATGGTTACAATGTAATGTCTATGTAATAGAAATTTGGTTAGGTGCTTCTTTACTTTAATTTTAATTTGTAATAAATAAAAGAGAAAATTATCTTAGTAATGCTGATGGAAAAAGTAATAAAAAATACATCAAGGCAGAAAACTAGTAAATACTAATGCAGAGAGTAGTGTTATTTGTGTATTAGTAACTAAACTGCAATTGGAAATCTTTATGGGAATACCATATGAGTTGAGAACAAAGTCTCTTTTGTGTTGGAAAAATACCTTGAACACCTTGAGTTTAATCTATCTGGACTGTGCCATTATGTGTTGGCTTGCTGTTGTTAAGCAATTCTTAAACAGCCTGGGAATTGAAACTCGCATTCTCGTGTATGTGTGACATAAACAGCTTGCAAAAGTAGCAATTTTTAATAAACTTATGTATTGATTCTGTGTATATATTCGTATGTACATTTTTTTAAGACAATTTGTATTGCATGTACTCTATTGTTATGTATATGTTTAATGTTCATAAATGTCCACAACTGGCAAAGATGAACTATAAATTAAACAGTATTATAGGTTTAAATTTAAATAACTTGATAATTTCAATTTATTTTCCTTTCTTAATTTCTTTTGTTATCCATTGAATGTTGTTTCCTTTCTTCTCTTATCCTTCTGAAATAATTCCCCAAATAAATCGGAGATAAACTATCTTGTCTGAAAATAATGTGAGTTTTATTTAGTTTTTATTACTTAGGATGATAAGAATAAAAGTATATTGTGTTACTATCTATATTCTTGGTATAAAGATGAAAATGACACTTTGTTGATGTGTATTAATGAAATTTGTTTTGGTTTTACTAAAAAAGTAAATCAAATAAATTTTTTAAAGAATTCGGTCTGCTACACACTACATGTTTTTCAATTACTTTGCATTTCAAGAGCTCTTGCTCTCTACCATGCAATTTACATCATTTATGACAAAAATGTACATAAATTCAATGGTGCTTCTGACTGATCCTGTGGTAAACCTTTTGAATGAATTTTGAAATTTAATTGTTTTTCATAAAACTTGGGTGTGTAAAATAATTTTCAATAGAATTCTTTATAAGATTGTCTTGAGTTCTCAAAAATTCTAATTTCAATAGCATAAGAAAGCATAATATGTTACACAAAAGTTATATGACAACGTACTTCAAACAAACTGTCTGTTTGATAATCACTCCAAGTCTGCAGAGCCGTTCTGTTAACTTATGTTAACTTTTGTTAACAAGGGTTTTTTCCCCAAGTTTAGGAAGGGTGTCCACAGATTGAGGAGATTCATGACACAAACTGTATCATGAAAAATTTTTGTCCAAAAAATGGGGTGACGGTCAGGTTAATAATAACTAGTTAAAGAATAAAAATTATTTTCAAATTAGCATTAAAAACCTTTTAAAATTAGCATGAGAATGAGGTTAAGAGACCATGTGTACATTAAAAAGGAGGAAGACTTGCGTTCTTGAGAAGTACCGACTGATACCCACTTCACGTTTTTGCAATGGGAAACTCTGGTACAATCCTGTTCAGCAATTCTACAAAACAAAGCATTTTAGTGATTTTTGGCACTGATTTATTGCTTTGCTTGGAGTATTTAAGTGAGCTTTGTGTAATCCTGCACACATGTTCTAATATGTATCCCTTATTGAAAATTATTATGTTGATTCTAGAATAAAGCATGTGAATGTTTAAGACCAATGTTGCTGATATTTGAAAGGTGAGCTGATTTTATTAACCATTTTATTGGATATCTGAAGTTAATTGTAACAAATAATTTACTAGCAATTTGATACCTCCAAACAATTGTACCATTTATTGAAAATTGTTAGAATATTGTATATTTTGAAATGGATGTTACATTTCTGGTTAGAGGTATATGAAGTTACTTACCAAATATATCAATAACTTAACAACATATAAAATTCTGTTGATATGTGTAAAATAGTAATAAATGAATTTAATTAATAAAACTATTTATGTTGAAAAACTAAAATAAAGTATGTGATAGCATATTTAAAAAAATATTAGGATTTGAAGTGATCCAGAGGAGGGTGGAAGAGTGTAACAATTTTTATTGGGAGGGGTTGTCAAAAGGTTTTGAGGGGGTCACCCCTGCTTATAGGTTATGTGGGGAATTTTTGACTTTACTTTATTATTAATGCGTTGATCAGTCTCAAATACTGACTGCATAGTGATAATTTCAATCTTTTAGATTTTAAGTCATTGACACTATTTCCTCTTATTAACTAAAATTATTTTAAATTGTATTTTTAACCGAAAACTTTGAAAAAGAAAATTGTAAATCTATTATTTTAATGCCTTTAAAGTACACCTGTATGTGCTACATAGTTTGGGGAGGGAGCTGGCATGAAAACTTTTAAAAGTAAATTTTTTTGTTATCCTATTGTAGATCACCTGTATTTCTATGTTGTATTGGCAGAAAGTGCATTCTGTTGAAACAAAATTGGTCATACCCCACAAAAAATGCCAGTCTAAAGTGCCAAAGGGACAAAAAGGATAAAAAGGAGAAGAACTATGGATGTACTTTCCTATGAATTAAGATCCACTATTAATTGTAAAACAGTATTTTACAATTGGGTGAGTGAAACCTGGTGCAAATGGAAATTCATTTTCTTGACACAGGGTAATCGCCTCGAGTTTCTGTGAAGAGCAGTACTTTTATAACCGACGATAAGAAAATTCTCTACTGAAGTACTCCAGAAGCACCCAAAAGCTGCTAAGAAGTGTATAGAGCAGACATTTTTTAAATATAAAAACTCGCATTCATTGCTATCGCACTCATGCTTTTTGAAAATTTTTTCTTTCTTTTCCTCACTTAGTGAAAGCAGTAAAAGTTTAGTTTGATGTATATTTTACTTTAGGTAAAAGGGTTAAGAATTATTAATTATGTGTGATTAGGGTATTATGCATTTTATATAACTGTACTTTGTTTGATGGCAGTGTAAACTGGATAACTATTTTTTAGAGTGACAAGCGGTAAATTTAGGTTTCTCGGAATTAGCTTCCGGATTGTGTGAATACTGTAGTTTGCTGAGGTAATATGAAGAGGAACATATAGTTTTATAAGAAACACCTTTCATATTACAATTAAATTAATGTATTTAAACAATTATTAATTGCATTGAAAAGGAAATCAATAAGTAGGAGTACATGTTTAGTGCTGATACCCAACTTTTCAAAATTAGAGCTCAAAGTTTTTAATGTTAGCCCAGCATTATCTTCTAATTAGCTTTTTTTAAAAAGCATGTTCCCAATTAAATTTTAAAAAGTGGTTTTGCCAACTAAAAGGCATATCAAGAAAACTCATTATTGTTATATTATTTGACTTATTGTTAGAATCTATTTGAGTGTCAGTGCCAAAAAGTATCAAATATTCCAATTTTTTTATACAGTGATGTTGGGAGGAATATACAATCAAAATTGGTGCATTCCTAATTAATTAATTACTGATACAAAATTACTCATAATAGGATGGTCAACTGTTAATTTAAATTGGAAACCACAGATAAAAAACTGTGCTCTCCAGGCAGTCCATCATGACCCAACAAGAAAGTAGGGATGAATGTTTTTTTTTTCTGAAACGCATTCTGGAAATAGAATGTATGGTAAATATTACGTCGACTCCTAAGAAATGTTACACATTAAATCCGAATACTGTATAATCCATCTAATTGAAGTCTGTTCCTTAATTCCTTATGGAGTTTTAAACATTAGAGCAAGTAAACGACTACTGAATTTCAAATTCACACATAAGTGAACTTCCTTTAATTTTTTACTGCATTATAATAAATTATAGCCTCTAGAGAGGTGTCCGGTCCCGTTTGTCCATCCTCGTAGACGCGCTGAACAAAAATCGGACTTATAAAATCCCATTAAAAATTAAGGAAATGACTTGTTTTATTAGTTTGATTTATATTGTAACATTATTTACAATGATTTATAAAATTTACAAACCACCCTTTACGAGAAAAACCATGATTGTGTTTTTACCTAACCAAGATGGAAAGCTGAAACTTAAGATAACAAATGTCAATATGCTGACCTCTCATCGAATGAAGTTTCATAGCAATACAAGCAATAGCTTTTATTTGAAAAAATGAAACAATCTTCGCGTGGGTCACTTTATTTGTGGATAAAAATAAATTAAAAATTAATGTCCAAAACCTTTATTTATTGTTCAAATCAATCTGATCTCGGAATTCAAAAAAATGTATATCACAAATTTGTATTTCCTAGTAAGCCAAAATATTTGCAATGAGATATGGGCTATCTAGTTGGCATTCCGGATCTAGTTTTCTCCTTAAATGGTGCACTCGAACATGAATTTCGGGTTACGCCTCAACGGTCCACAGCAATCGTCTTCATTTCCGCATGGTATCTGTTACGTTAGGGCAGATTCCCGTTGTTACGTCTGTCAATTCTGGTCGTTGTCCTTATTTTCGTACTACGGATGTACTTCTTTGTTGAAAGTGATCCAATCGCTATTACTGGTCCAATTATTCAAGACCAGTGTACTCGTATCTCATGGCAGTTAGTGATTACTCGAAGTAACCCAGATAGCAATGTATGGTTGCAAAACGGTCAGCCCGTACCTTGTTTGTGCTAGAGTATACCCATTTCTTAAGATTGTTAGGGACAATGGTACAAGCTTGCACAACGATTCGATAAGGTTGTGCTGTGGTTGAAAGTTTACGCAAAATAAGGTGGTTGTCTAGGCTAAGGGTTCAGTTAAGGTACCCGCTAAGGACAATGTAAGGGTATTCGCCGGGGGATAGCAAGGGAGTTCGCTAAAGATACTGCTAGGGTATCCGCATGGAGAAAATAGTGCGGAACGATTTTTGTTACATTGCCGTAAACACGAAGAGCGGTGAATAAAATTATATAAGCGGAGTCGGATTAAAAGTACGATGGTACCAATGTTTTCTTCCTGGCGTGAGCCAAATTGCAAAATATGGCTATTAGTAATGCTTCTAAACCTGTGAACTCATTTGGCGTTGCTCGATATATTGGTATCACGGCACCACACATTTCACTGAAAATGCGTAACTATAGAGAAAATACTTGCCACTAATAAATGCAAAGTACCTGCTAGAATAATGAACATGCAAGAACCACGATTCCCAATTCCAACGTACGTATTTGAACGACTCCTAATCACCAGTTTAGTTCGCCATTTGTTCCTGCTTGGTCCAGCCTGCTGGTTTCGCTAGTTGCAGTCTGGGTAGCGATGCTTGTCCCGCAATTGCTTATACACCGGTTGCATGGATGGATATCAACAGAATTTCCGTTCTAGAGAAGATTTGGCTGTTGATTGTTTTTGTTTCATACCAACCCGTCCCAAGTTACGGTTTTTGAAATTGTGATCTCAATGAAAGTAAATGCCGGTTCTTGATTCTGCAGTGTCAGTAAAATAGGCTCACCGGTGAGTTCGTGTCCAGATGGTGGGCATAGAGGATGCGGACGTGTTGCAGTTAAGCGAAGGCAATGTCCAAACGGCTCTTTCACATTTTATGTTCACGGACGCGGTAGTACAGGTGTTCCTTAACGTATAAACAACGCAAATTGTCGCGAAACCGCAAGTATAGTTTGCAGGCACAAGTTCATGAGAGAACAACGCAGAAAGATTAAAGAGCTTTATTATTCACGATTCCCTCGGTGCGGGAGGTCACGCGTGGAAGTCTGTGGTCGAGGTATACATTATTAAGTGCTTTAAGTGCATGAATTAAGTGCTTCGTGGGTCGACGTAGATTAACGATTCTCTGCTTTCTGCTGAATTATTTGAAATTTCAAAATTAGTGTCTTGACGCCTATGTTCGTTGAAAGAAGCATTCGGTACTGGTGGTTCGGAAACTGATTAATGAGTACATCAAATCTTAACTTACCGGAAGATACATGTATATTCTTCACTACCTTTGTTCAAGGAAGAGGGGGCATTCAAGGACAAAATTGAGATGTGAGATATGAGTGCTGTACACAAGTTTTGAGAAAAAAACGAGTCAAAAAAGAAGATAAACATAGGATTTCCAAGCAAATTAGTGAAGAATTTTTTTTGGAGCGCATAAAATATTTGGCTGTCTCAGCAATCAGATGGTAAGTCTTTTATAAGGAGCGGATTTAAAAACCCATGCTAAGATAAGAGGAGGGTTTTAGTTGTACTGTGAAACAGAATCAGCGAGTTATGCCTAAATTCTGATTATTCATTTTTTCACTATTCGGGAACGTATCATAACGCTGATATAATTTACATAAAGTACTGACTTACCTTATCTTATAATGCCTAGGAGATCGACGAAAACTGAGCATCCAAATAGACTCTTATAATATATAGTCAGTCTAGGTCAAATTGGAGTTCTGACGCACATGCAAAGAAAGTTCTGAAGTATGTATTTTTGAATACCACGAACCTTATTAAAAATTTTGTAAATCATGTTTTGAACGGAAATGAAATATTTGTGGAATACATGTGGGATCCACTTGATCATTTAAATATTCAACGCAAAGGGTAAGAAATATGCATTATACATTAAAAGAAATTATAATTAATTATTCATTTGATAAATTTCTAATGGGTATACGAATAAATATTCTGTAATGAAGTCAAAGTTAACCCGAAAGTGTTAACAGAAAGATGTGGGTCAAATTATCTTTCAGACGATGTTTGTCTCGTACAATCACATGTGCAAGAAATGACCTTGCCGTATGAAAATAATTTTATTTTTTATTTCTCCAATTACAGAACTACTCTTTATTGTAATGCCAAGTCACTCAGTACAGTGAAATCGCATCCAACAGTTCATCATTGCGCAAAGGATGGTGGCAGTCCGTATTTTTGAAGCGACGGCGTTGAGTGGCTTCAGTCGTCGTAAGCGGCGAGTGGTCCAACCAACTCAGGGCGAATAGCATAAGGGTACGGACGACGTGCGTTGCCAACGGGTGCGGCCTTGTCGGTCTGGCTGCTCCTGTAATCTGCGGCCGCGGCGAGGGTCTCGGCGAGCGCCCTGTCCGGAGCTGGGCCGCCTGCCGCTGCGCCGCGTTTGCGTAGATAGTTGTAACAGCAGGTGACGAAAGTGCGCTTGTCGCCGCAGGAGCCCATGCACTCGCGACCACACATGTCACAGGCACGGGCACCGTCCCAAGGACTCAGCGCCAGCAACAGCAACATGCCTACGACACACAACACGAAAATCTCAGGACAGCTGCGCACATGTACAAGAATACTACTCTGGCCGTTTCCTGTGTGAGCTACCCAAGATTCTAGCGACTTGATTCAAACCAATGGGAAAACGACGAGTTGATAAATGAACACTCCCATTCGTTCGAATTGAAGTCATGTGGGACTCACTTTTTCTCTCTTCTAGAATTCACTTCTCCACTCAAGATTCCTCGTGATCCCCCTCCCCCTTAAAAATACTTGTATTTTAATAAATATTAATACTTTTATTAAAATTTAATAATACATTTTTAATAAATATGTTTTACCTACGCGGAATATCTAATACAATGAGTCCCCAACACTGCTATATTTGGATGGAAGAATCTAAAAATAACAATAAAATTCTTTGGATTCGCGCGCAGCTCCTGCCACATCTGCAAGAATTGCCTCATTAATGACATTTCATTCAAAGGTTTTACCTTGCATCGTAACGCGTTAGTTGCAATCTGAGAGCTTTCACAGACCAAAGAAACGAAAAGAAGTATGTAGAGTTCAGTGCTCGCTAAGTGGCAAGATGTAAAAATAAGCAAACACACTTTAAAAATAATATTATTCCAGGAACGGGATGTGATTTAATCAATTAGTGAACTTGCAAATTGTAGCACTTGACCGCTATCCGACCGAAAAATGAAAGCTGCTGAATATTTTTTACATGTATTGTAGAGAATGGATTTGTGGCAACAACATTTGTATTCACTAGCGAGTAAGGGAATTACGACGAGATCTAATTTTTTTCTACCATAATAGAACTGAACTTTGTTGTATGTATTGTCAAAAGAAAATTTTTTATGATTAAAATTGTTTTAACTTCTTCTTAAAGCACATTAGAATTATATCTTTATTACTGCTGAGATTCTTTTCGTTCTTGAAAATATTCCCTCGAGGACAAACGCCCATGTTAAAAAGTTGTTCGATTCCCGAACTCATGTCATGGTTGCAACATTACATGTTTCGTTTAATAATCAACTCCTCATGCAGGGAGTGGTGCCGGTCAATCAAAGAGCTAAAAAGTTTTGATAAGGTCTAAGAAGTCTAAGAAGACGGTCGGAGTCTTGTCCCTGAGGAAACCTGGCAGGATACACCTTCCGCTTGCTGATGAGCAGTTCTCTTTGATGCTCCCACGCTCTCCCGATAGAATTCGTTCTTGTCGTCTTGTCGAATTTCGTGCCGGAGACTCGCCAACTTAACACCAGACGATTCTCAGTGGCTCTCTTTTATCTCAAACTGAGGCGATGTTTCGGAATATTTTAGTGGCAGCAGAGTACAAATTGACCGACCTTAACTATCGTTTTCCAAGCTGTCCAGACTTAGATAAAATATTTCATCTGAGATAGCGATTTCAAAAATAACTTGATATTACTTCAAACAGAAGAGAAGATTTTAAAATCTATAAAATTGCCATAAATTTTTATTTTTTAATATTCCTTAACATATATGAACAGACTATGCACAGAATCAGTAAAGTTATTATTAAAAATATTGACTTAATTTTTAGTATTACAAAATTAAAATAATATGGGTGAATTCCTTCTCCTTATGTAAATGTGGTAAAATTATTAGTATTGTTACAATCCTTGAGTAATATACTTTATGTCAAATTGAATGCACCCATTAATTGTTGTTGGGAGTGACGTACCATCGTATTGTCTTCAAGAATAGATAACTGCTTTTAACATTCACTCAATGCGATGTACTAAACGTTCAATAAATTTGCATTCATTAAAATTTTTGTTACTGCTGAAATGATTTGTTTGAAGTAGTTCACTAAAAATGATTGACATGAGTGACTATAATGAAGAAAACAATATTCGGTAAATTTTTCCTCTTAGCACATTTCATTAATCAATAAAAATTTCCTGAACAAATTTAATCGTATTCTTTGTAGAATTACCTAATTTGTGCCGAGCATAGATAAATCAGTGGGTACCAGAACAAAATTTATCTTACAGTGGCAATCGTTTATCTTTCCAAGAGTATATTTTGTCCCAAACTGCTAATAGAATTTGATTAGGTATGCAGTTGTTAACACCCAAGCATACTATCAGTTCGGAAGGCAAGACTCAAGGACACTGTTTACGTGAGGTTCTAGCCATATGGCGACATTCTGCTTTGGTAGATAGGGTATCGCGACAATGAGGGATCACTAGCTTACATGGGTTTGTGGCATTACGTAGAAATATTTAGTTGTCACTATTCTTATTAAGAATAAACTATATACTTTGTCAAATAATGAAACAATATAAATTTATTATTGTTTCAATTTTTAGTAAAATCCCCAAGTCACGAAAACACGCAACTAGTGAAATTAAAACAGTCAATATTAACTACGTAATCTAACCTTCAATATGGAGGATGATATGATGCCTCTTTGATATGGCAGGGGAAATACAGGGATGCCGGATGCCCTTCTTGATGCACCTCCCCGAGGCGGGTGATACATGAATGAAACGAGAGTGAATATTGGGGTGGAAGTGGGGTATAATGACTGAAAGTTACGAATGAAAGCCACGCCATGCTTCTGCACAACAGTTAAAATAAATTCAATAAATAATTTGTTGTAAAAAAAGTTAAAACTGCATATTCCTACGCGGAGGACAATAAACTAATTAACTCTCCGTAAGCAAGTGAGGAACCATCACATCAATTACGATTGAGGACTCAAAGCCAGTGCCAGACATATCTACACCTCAAGAAAAAGTCATATTTTAAACCAGTTTCAAGTTTCACGCCAGAATTTTGATCTATTCAACGTTTCGAGATCATGTTTTATGTATATTATAAATTTCAGGCACATTACCTCGTTGAATTATTCCCTTCATGTAAGACTACCGAGTAAAAATTGCTTTACCTATACTATAAAGGATATATAAATATAAATTTATTGTCAAAAAACAGTACAAACTGCGTATGACCACGTGGAGGGAAAAAAAACTAATTTACTCTCCGGAAGCAAGCAAGGGACCATCCCATCAATTCCGATCAAGGGCCCTAAGGCAGAGGCGGATTCAAAAAATTCAGCAAAAATTCCTAGATAAGATAAAAAGTTAGCTGCGAGTTATAATACTAATAGAATGTCAATATGTTTGTAATTTTAAGCAAAAAATTACATGTAAGTTATTATCGAACTATAGATTATTCTGAGTATAGTGCTTAAAAATTGAAATAACACTAAATTCACGATTTATTGTTACAATAGACCCGCCCCTAGACAAAGCCTAGAGAACCTGTATGATAAATCCGCCTCTACCCGAAGGAAAACCGGAGAAAAACCCGGGCCAGGATGGGGCTACAGAATTTATGTACACAAACGTGCCAATGTTGAGTACACATAAAACTAAATTAATATGAGCCATAAGACAACACAATCATGCAAGAAATATAAACGAACGACAAGATTATTGGCAACGTAATATTTTACCAGGTTTCAAACTCAATTTATTTTTTAAAAATTAATTTAAATGCAAGATGAATTACATATTCATTCGTTTTTCATTTCATTGGCGTTGACTAAATAAACTTCAATGAAAACCTCATCATCCACATAAACTTCATCAGGATTCAAGCTTTCGAATATCGATCAGTCTCTCCAGAAATGCACGTGACAACAGTGGTTGAAGTAGGGTATTCTATTGATGTTTGAAGGGAACAAGAAGCAGCAAACTGTGTCGTTGACCCTTGCGCCTTTACCGACGCGTTTGCTTCTTGCTTTTGATCATTGAATTTTGCATCTTTATTTCCTGATTTCGAGACCTTTATCTCTTGAAACTTTGTAGTTAATTAATTTTATATACGTTACATAGAAGTTGCGCGCCCAATTAACGCTGCGATTGTCATCCTTGATAAAAGGTTCTTTTAACTTTGTTGGTAAAGTCGATATTTAAAACATCACTCAGCTATGGAAGGAAAATAATAAGAGTGAAGTAACTAAGGACATAATTAAAGAAGTAACGAAGGAAAAATATAAGTAAAGACAAAGTGAAAAGCTGCGAACGGTTTATCTTAACGACGGACGTTTTTGGTGCTCACGCTGATTTTATGCTAAAGAAGAAGAAACCTGTTGTAACTGTTTTGTAGCTAAAGAACATTTGTTTGTTTCCTACTTTTTTTGTGTTCATCAAAACAACAATTATGTGATAAAATATAATGTCTACTTGGGTATTTCAATTCACGAAACATTTTATCCCAAATAACTATTATTCAGAGTAATACCACAGTAAAAAGATTCTTTACTTTTGTTCTGATTTTTATCAGGAAGACGGAATTACGAAAATATGACTGTGAAACATAATAATTGTTATAGCTTCGTTTAATTAGAACGGTAAGATAAGTTTCAAGATACACTAGACACATCATCGAAATTCATCGTAAATTCTGATTTACGTTGACTTACGTGTGTCTTAACTCCTACATTCAGTTTAAGACGTGATTCACAATTACTACTCGTGAATATATTGGATACTGAATTATACAGAGTGAACACAGCCGCTGGATTCCTGAAGTTCATATTACAGTAAATTCACAAGCATTTTCCCATACACTTACTTCCAGACAGCTATAAAATAAATACCAAACCTATCCTGAGATCGAATGAAACTGGGCACATCTCGTCATGAGGAGGCCTAAAACATTGCA
Source organism: Laupala kohalensis (assembly GCA_002313205.1). NCBI lineage: Eukaryota > Metazoa > Arthropoda > Insecta > Orthoptera > Trigonidiidae > Laupala > Laupala kohalensis. Next base: position 507,843 of record NNCF01128184.1, on the reverse strand, counting down.
CTAGTATACTCACTGTGAACCCCGAAAGGTATGGACAGGATTGCTATGGCCAGTTTAACCATTAACCCAAACTATTTGATTTTGTAACACATTACGGTAATATTTAACAATTGAGATTCCATTGAAACTATGTTTTCCGACCTCACTTCAGCTCCAACAGGTGAACCGTTATTCGTACTCCGAGTACGCTGAATTGACCAAGAAAAGAGGATTATTTGTTAACATTTTGTTCAATCTAGTTGTATTTTGATGAATTCCATTTTCTGAAGAAGCGAGAAACTAAACGATCGACTCAATTCAAATCAACCGAAATATTTATTTGTCGAAACAATGCGAGTATATTGCGTTTCGGACATTGAGGCCACTCATTCAAACCACTGTCTACGGACATTAGCTGGGAGTGCTTGGAATACTTACTTTCCAATCAAATCCATATTATTTAAGTACAGTCGACCATATTTACTAGGAAGCTAACAACCGAAAGTGATCCAATCTCTCATTTTCAACTGGAATTTTTTTTTCACATTGGCACCGTAACGATGTTGAGAACCAAGGTTTGACCAATGGGTGGTTTTTACATCTTGACACTGTGACGAAACTTGCGGTAACTTAAAATTAATAAACTTTAGACATATGACGTACAAAAAATTGCGAATAGACCCTCTTGGACTCTCCAGATCTTAAAAAACCTCATTTCGATCAAATTCAAAATAATATATTGTTAAGACTATATCATTGTATTAATTTAATATCACTGGCATGTTTAACGTTTTATTATGAAGTGCGGACGCAAATTCTCAGTGTAACGTAGGAATATCTGATGGGAAACTCCTTTTTCTGCCTCTCCGCGTCAGGTTCGTAGTGCGCAACGTGCCCTCGTAGCTGTGTATTATGAGAAAAAAACATATGTGGAGCCATCGAGATAAAGTGAAGCATGTAGGAACGAAGAAATAAGGGGTCATCCATAAAATACACATCGCCAAAATGGGCAATTCTTGACTCCCCCTTCCTCCCCACAAAACATGTCAACAAGACGAGATTCCCCCCGTGAGTGAACATATCAAATTTATCAAGTACCTCCCTGTTTTTGATAAATAAATTAAGATATAATATGTTTGTACTTTGTTGCAACATTTATTATATATTTAACGGTGATTTAAATAACATTACAATATTTAATTTAATTTTTTTAAACGTTTCTTATATTTCTATTTATAATTATACTTGATTATTGTAATTTTCGTGATCTTGAATGAAACTCCATGAACATATATGTTACCCCTCTCCTCCTGTGATTTATCATACATCAATGTAATGCTCAGTTGGACTCTTGCTCAAAGCGAACGTCTTTATAAATGACCCCTAAGAACAGTGTGTGTTAGTTGTAAGAGACGGAGAATGCTAGGTATATACACTGTTATCAATAAGAATTGCTGATTTACTAGGAAACCGAAAACCCGTTCAGTGAAAATGCCAACTACAAAATTAAGACTTCAAATTAGGTGGTCGGGGAAAGATAGAATGTCGGATAACAACACGTTGTTCCTGTTCCGTAACAAGAGGAAAAATTAATATTTTTGAAAATGTGATGAAGAAAGAAAAGGAAAAAATACGAACACAAAAGATACATTAATGAGTGAATGCAAGCGAACGGTACTCGTCGACAAGGATCGCAACACTCAGATTTTTCTACGAGGGTGCCTTAGCAAGACAGTACAGTGATTAAGGAAAAAAATAATGAGAAATACGTCGCATAATGACTAAGTTGAAGACGAGGCGATTTTTGGCCTAATTAAATGAAAAAAAACGTGCTCTGATGTACGAAGGGAGGATCACGATTCAACTATTTGCCGTTAAGCAAGACAGTTCCTAAAGTCATAGTATAACCGATCACTCATAAGCTAGTGAAATCTCATTGAATTCACAGGTGTAAATGTGTTCCGGAGAATAACAATTTTCGCGATTTACCCAGAAGTAAGGAACCAGATTATGTGAGAGACACTCTTATTATACTATTTTATCACGTCAAAATTAATTGTAACAACAGAATTAATATAAGCTTGCTGAGAAAAATAGTGCGATTTGTAAGTTCGTATTATCACCATCATTTTCTTGTTACATAAACTATTTTCGCCTTTTATACGGTGATATGAAACAAAAATGATTATAGCTAGTTCCATATAGTTATTTATAATACTAGAAGGAAATGTGAAAAATATTTATTATCTCTCTAATTATTTTCGTCTTTTTCACCACAATATACGCAAGGAATTTATTTTAACGGAATGTCCACTATACATGAAATTAACTACTTATGAAATTAATAACTACATATAAAATTAATTTGCAACTCAAACTTCTTAGTATTTTATCAAACACGTCTCCTTTAATTTCTATTTCTCTAAATAATTTCTACGTTTCATTTCCTTTCTACTTCTATGTCATTTATATTTTATTCTCGAGTAATTCTAGGTTTTTTCTTGCCAAGTTCGTTATCTTTTTTTAAAATTCTGACATAAATATTTCCCCTTCTTCTAAATCATCTTGTTATATTTTTTGTAAAGTACAAATTGAGGTGACAAGACTGTTGCTGCAAATCGATACTGAAAATAAATACTTAATTCGGCACTTATCCATTGCTCTTACTAGCACGTGCTTACACAGGAAGCGATGAATGTGACTTTGGAATGGTACTAGGAGAAGGGAGTGGTATGTGTGATGGGAGCATTGCCGTAATGACCTGGCTTCGTCCTCAGTTTAATTGATTACGTGTCGGGGGAAGGGACAAACGGCTGCAGGATTATCAGCAAGCGCTTAGGAGTTAATGAGTCGATTCAAAATCCGGTTACGTTGGAAATATACATGTATATTATATAAAAATAATATATCTGTCCAAAACAAGTAATGTTTTGTAGTTCATGATGCGTCGCTTGTTATTATTAACGGGATGTGGAGTTACAGAGAGGGACGTCGCTAATTATGTTTATTATTAGTATAGATGTGTTTTATAATTAGCTCATTCTTCGACTCTTAATCATTACACAAAGGTATTTTGTAATTTTCAAAAATAAAAAAAAAACAAACGAGAATATACATGACGTGATGTGTGGGTTTAATATCATTTGGGTTCGAAGATTAAAATATAAAAACATATTCTGAAATTTTCAGAGATTTAAAAATAAACTCGAAAAGAGAACATACCGTGATTTCGAAAATTCTGAATGCGAATCGAAAATGTCGTCTATGATTTGCAATAATTCACTTTTGAACCAATGACGCTCTGAACAACGTTTGTTCAGGCGTTCCCAACTCTATTTATTCAAAATGTGCATGAATTTAACAGTTCATACTGCTTAACCATGAACCTGCATCTATGCTTTGCAAGTTTGATTCAACGAAAAAGTATTGGAAAATAGCACGTGAAAGAAAAATTATGTGAGTTGGGTCTTGTAATTGAGTTACAGTTATTGCGATATTTAGCTAATGTAAAATTCAATGAATCCTCCGAGCGACTGAGAAGTGTCTCGATACTCTTATGTCGAGGTATCACCTAAAATATGACTTCAAAAAATGAAAACACCACGAAGCTTGAGACGCTGCGAATAAAAACAGCATACTTTAGTCATATTTGTCCAGGGATTAAAATGATGGATGCCTATTTTAAAATGCGGATTAGCGTCAAAATATCTCTATCTGTTGCTCCAAAACCTTTCACGCATTTTCATTTGTTCAACATGCAATACGTAATAACTTTGTTGTGTAACAGTATGGGGAGTCACATGTTCTGGACGTAAATTAACTACCTTCTTAATTACATATTATTTTGTTTACAAACAGTATTCTGTTGGTATGTAAACTTTGGGTTGTAAACTTCCTGCTTCACACAGGAATAAGAGAGGCTTAATATAAATTAACCAATAACATAAACAACAAATTTTTTTGAAAGTTCATATGGAAGTTTTATACGTGCAACTACAGTATTTTCAACATTTAGAAAGTTTCAGATAAGCTCGTTGAAAAGGTATTTCTTACATCATTATGTTGCAGAAGTATGGAATAAAAATGTACATCTTATTTCGTTTCATTCTCATGAATTTTGTTACCTTATATGTAACCGGATTTATTATGTCCAAAGCATATATAATACAAAAGTATCGGAGAATCCTGGTATTTTCTCTTCAATCTTGCCAGTTTTTTTAAGGTGTGGTTTTATAGCAAAAAGCTGTCTTTCCCCTGATAGGACAAGGATGAAAGTGGGATACAACCAACTGTATTTTAATATACAATTGTATGAAGGGTTGCATTACCTTATTTCTTCTAGTCCATTACAATCTATATCTATCTTACAAAATGTTCTCCGTCAAATGAGGAATTCCTATCATGGTGGCAATCCACAAGAACAATATGAAATCGAAGAACGAGGCAGTCGTTCTCTGATAACTTAGCCGGTAAAAGCACTTTGTCAAAAAGGTTTGTCTAACCTTTCGACTTGGTTCCATGCAAATCGTCTCATTGTAAACACTGACAAAACAGTGTCTATGTCATTTCACAATAGTAATACAAAATCTTTACCCCAGGTTTCTCTTTCTTTAAACGGAACACAATTAAAAACTGTTACGAATACAAAATTCTTAGGTCTCCATATTCAAGACAGCCTCAAATGGAATTGTCACGTTGACAATCTTAATTCCCAATTAAGCAAATTGTGTTACGCATTCCGAATCTTAGTTAACGCAGTTAGTCCACGTATTTCCCGTTGCGTATATTTTGCAAACGTTTACTCCCATTTACGTTACGGCATTACCTTCTGGGGTAATTCCGGTCAGAGTATTCAAACTTTCAGAATTCAGAAGAGGATAGTTCGGATAATTTGTAAATCTCACCCCCGAAACTCTTGTAAACCTTTATTCAAGGGATTAAATATCTTAACACTTCCCTGAATTTATATTTATGAAACGGTCGTGTATGTTAAGACGGGATTACTGAAGTGCCACCCTTTCTTTATACGAAACAGTCTCGTTCACGAACACTATACACGCAATAGTAGTAATATTCATCGCCCTAGAGTGTCAACCACTCTTTGCCAAAAAGGACCTTATCATTCGGGAATCGTTCTATATAATTCCCTGCCCAAGAATATAAAAGATATTATGAAATTGAATATCTTCAAATCCGCGGTTAAAAACTACCTCCTGCACCAGTGCTTCTACACTGTAAAAGAATTTATTGATTTTAACAAAAGTTAAATTCGTCTTGTGCTTTATCACGCCATTGCTGTAGTACTTTTTAAACAACTTATAACAATTTCAAAAACTATTTTCTTGCATGATTGTGTTGTCTTATGGCTCATATTAATTTAGTTTTATGTGTACTCAACATTGGCACGTTTGTGTACATAAATTCTGTAGCCCCATCCTGGCCCGGGTTTTTCTCCGGTTTTCCTTCGGGTAGAGGCGGATTTATCATACAGGTTCTCTAGGCTTTGTCTAGGGGCGGGTCTATTGTAACAATAAATCGTGAATTTAGTGTTATTTCAATTTTTAAGCACTATACTCAGAATAATCTATAGTTCGATAATAACTTACATGTAATTTTTTGCTTAAAATTACAAACATATTGACATTCTATTAGTATTATAACTCGCAGCTAACTTTTTATCTTATCTAGGAATTTTTGCTGAATTTTTTGAATCCGCCTCTGCCTTAGGGCCCTTGATCGGAATTGATGGGATGGTCCCTTGCTTGCTTCCGGAGAGTAAATTAGTTTATTGTCCTCCACGTGGTCATACGCAGTTTGTACTGTTTTTTGACAATAAATTTATTATTACTATTACACTTACCCGACATGCCTAGAAATGCAGCTCCGAATCTTTATCCATTGTATTTTTCTAAGTATTTAAATAACAACAATATTCTTGACTTTTCTAAACATTGGAAATCTTTGTTGTCTGAATTCGTGTTGGGATATTCAGTATTGTGACTAGAAAATGCACGAAGTAAAATTATTTCAACAACTTACATAAACACTTCCTTAATTATTCTTTTTGATGTTTTGTCAGAGTTAAGACATTAATTTTTTTTTTAATTCGACGTTTTAGTTAACCCAATATTAAAATTTTAATTTTTCAAATGGTTTTTGTTGTGTTATTACTTAAAATGACTTAGAAGTAGTACTAATAAAATTCTTTTATGAATAGAAATGGCAACCACTCCGAAAGATAAGGAAGATTTTATTTTATTTTGAATGTATTGAAAACTGGAACAACTTCTGGATTTGGAGATCCGAAGTGAACTATGGTAAATGAAAAACGATATTAGCATAACGCGGTTTTCATTTACAGAGACTAAGCGTTGGAGTCTTGTTTCCCCTAACTATAGCAGCATCTATACTCTCAAAAATATATTCAAGTGATTTAGTGTGAGTGTAGCTCACCGGACAGAAGGACAGCGAGCGAGGTAACGTGGGCCATGACCGCGATTATACTCTTGCTCAGCAACAAGTGGCTTCAGTCAACCTCTTCGACAGGTCCTGCAAGCAGAAATACACATTAGGACAAAGTATTGTGATTAAGCTATCGTTTAATAATCCTATCTGGCCAATTATGGACGTTCAAATATAATAGATTAAGTTAATTGAAACCGAGTCGCATGAGTTTAATTTGTTATTTTAAAAATTCACGAAAAAAATATTTGAATTAATGCTTATCATTTTTCCGTTTTATTTATTATAGTACATATTTATTATATGGTCAGTATTGAGTTACTGTGTAGGTTACGAGGATATTTTAGCAGCATCTACTATTTTCATTACGAGGTATAGTCCATCCCGTCCCGTGGTTTTTGTTTGGTTTTTTCTTCTCCTAATAAAGAAATTAATGCGATGGCTTTCCCATTATGACTTCCGGAGAGTTCAATAGCTTATTGACTATGTAAATGTTCTTTTGACCATTAATTAATTTATATTCGTTCACTTATAATGGCTTATATGAGTGCTACAATGAAATATATTCCAATTACAAAATCCGTAACAGGAATAAAACATCGCTATACGTGGGATCTTCATGATTCGTCGATGTTCGAAGTAATTGCCAAATTAATTTATTTGCGTTTCTACTAGCAAATGTAATAACACTCTATCTGGAAAGAGCGGGAGGATGGTAGTCCATTCTGATGCGAGGAACTTTCCATAAGATCGTTCTCGTGTCCCATAATGCATTGGTATACAACAAAATGTTTTGCGTGACTAGCTAAATAAAAGTCATCCTGTAAATCATGTTGGTAAACCTATTTTTGGGTGGTTTAGAGGTTCAGAGTGACTTTGATCAATGAGCCATATAATATTTATCTGACTACCCGCTGCATTGCTAGTGTGAAAGAATACATTTTTGTACGGTTTGCCTTCTAAATCAATTGATGTAATTAGAAAAAAATTAAATTGAATTTCGAAAAAATCACTGGCTTCTGGAACAACTGGAAAAGTACATGAGCTCGTACTTTCCCGACTTACACGAAAAAATGAAAAAATCTATATTAAATTTAGAAAAAACATGATTGGAGGTCCACACGCACCAAACCTGGAGAACATCCTCGTCGAATTCGGAGCCCTGGGTTTTAGCGTCTCTGTGATACACGAAAGAAAACAAACCAAAATAGAAAAAAATGCTGCGTAGCGCTTGGTTACATCCAGAAGAACTTTTGTACCAAATTTCAAAACTCCAAACCTTATGGTCTCGTCACTGCGAGGACGACACGAAAAAACGCTTAAAAATTTAAATAAAAATTAACGAATTCTGAGAAAATCTTCAGAGACCAACTCTGAAGAACCTGTGTGTCAAATTTTGAAGTTAAATCTTCAAAGTCACTGTTAGAGGTGAGATAATAAATATTGATTAATGTTCAATAAAAAAAGCTTGTAAAAGGAATTTCGAAAAAATTCGTCAGTGGCGCACTGGTCCTACCCTGTAGAACGCATATGGTGAATTTCGATGATCAAGGACGTTTGATAGGGTTTCTGCGCTCCGTGACTGTTACTAAGGACCACTTAAAAATTATTTTATAACATCGATATCGAAAATCGAAAAAGTCGCTGTTATCTTCTTGGACCTTTCCTGTACAATTCGTGTGCCGAATTACGAAGCTTTTGACCCATCCATCTTGTTCGACTTCCAGGACGAAGGTTAGTGGTTTTATCAATTGGTTCACAATAAATAAAAATCACGCGCCAGGCATTGAATAAAGCTCAAGTAACTAAAATTGCTAATTCTAACCAAATTATTAATTTACTTGTGCCCAAAAACAATATATTTCAGTTTTTCACTCATTTTTTATTTACTTTCATTTTTAAATCCTGCTTCAAACCATGTCAATACAGAGTACTTCGACATTTTCTGCCCTCAGCTCTGTTCACATATCTCATTTACATTTATTAATACAATCCATACTAATATATAAATGCGTAACGCGAAAGTGTGTCTGTCTGTTTGCTACTTCACGACTAAACCACT
>NNCF01128184.1:484378-499212 GCA_002313205.1 Laupala kohalensis | reverse complement strand
GCTGCCTAAACGGTTAGAGATAGATTACAAGTATGAATGGCAATATTGTTCACCTCAAAGAGTTTTAGAAAAAAATATGATCTACAAAGGTTTTCCTACATTATCGAAGAAACATTATTAAAAATAGGAGTGTTAAAGTGCTTCAAATTAAGAGAATAATTTAAAAAGGAAAAAAATAAATCAGGATCAAATTTAATTTTTTTTTGTTTATGCATTTACAAGCATCGTAAAATTTGGAGGAATGGTTTAGAATTTAAAAGCGTTTTAATGATGTGGTGCAGTCGCGCTGCCGCCGTTGTGTCTTGCCTCGGAAGCGAAAATTCGACCTGCGCGGCACCCGGCGAGTGGGTTCGTTGGTCCAACAAGTAAAAAGAATTCCGGGCAAGCTCGTAAACAATAAATTAATTGAAGGGGAGGAATAAATGAAAGAAAATAAAATAAATTTGCGTAAGCTCCAGTATGTGATAAGTTAACAATTATTTTTTACAATATTCCTAATGTCACATATTTTATTACTATATGTCGTGAACACAATGTATTTCTCATTTTATATATTTAAGTGTTACACAAACGAGTGTTCGGGAAATTTTCAAGTACTCTTTTAAATACCCACTTCTATCTGGTTCATAAATAGGATATTCCCATAACATATGTTGCACATTTTCTGATCCTATTTTGCACATACATATATCATATGATTTCACTCTCAGTGTACTCATTTCTTTCTCTCATATAACACATTTCTTTACACACCTGGCAAATATATAGTAATATTATCAAAGTAGTAATATATTTGATTCGTTTCCTAAGCCCCGCTTAATGAACTACTTAATTAGCTTGATTTGCTTCATTTTAATAGTAGTCATAAATATTATGTATTAAAATCAAACTAATAAATAGCCGTCATTTTGTGAGCAAAAATATTTAAATTATTTTCATTCTATGAGCAAAGTGACGAAAGTCTTCCTCTTTAATGTGAGCTTTTCCCTGCTGTCTCTTTCTCTAGTCATTAGACTGGATCTTGGGTTTAATAAAGTTTAATTTTCACAATACCACTCACTGCTGTAGGGAAATCGGTGTGGTGTTACAAATGATCTGATGGGAGAGTAGATAGCATCTAAACTTTGACACGTAAAGAGTAATCGTATATGTAAAAAATGTGAGTTTGAAAGTAAGTAGTTTATTTTTCCGGTAGGCAAATGTATACCATTTGTTAGAAATTAATTCAGTTTGGTGAAATTATGTTAATTAGCTTAGAAGAGGCCCTCACGTAAATATAATTTTTACCTGTCTCTCACGAATGGCAATTCTTGCATTTTCATGCAAACTCTGTACTCTTACAGCACTGTACTCTTACATGTTCTACTTTAAGACTGGCTGTTCATTATTGCTGAACGTCACGGATGTAGACCTAAAATACTCACACTCTGTATCCCGAACTTAACTTTTTATTTATGCCATAATTGATTTTTCAGACTTTTACTCCGTAGCGATGTCAGAAATTTTAAAGTTAGAAAATTTTAAAATCAGATAATTCGATTTGTGGTTTCTGCTGAAAAAAGAACAGATATGTATAGCTCTTCCTATGCCTTTAGTTCAGACCCTCCTTGTGAAAGGGAATTCTCCCACGTAAACGAAATGCGAAGCAGCGGATTCGACTGCGACTATACTGCAGCACTGAAGCTCATTCAATGGTGAGAAGCTTTCGATTAACACATTCCACCAACAGAGACGTTTCAGCAAAGAAGGCTCTTTTCAGTCACACTAATTAATCTTACCTTCTCTCTGCTTTGAACTCAAGAATCCTTTTTTTTATACAAACAATGCAATGTTATTTTAAAGATCTGAGGAAAAATAAAGTTAAATTCAAATTATTTTAGTTAAACCGTGAGAGAAGTCGAACAGTGTTTTCTGGTATCTATCTACAGTCACAAAAACATTAGGTCACTCTCAGAAACTCACTGATTTTGATTTTCTCTGATAAATTATGAATAGAAATGAAATCAAGGATGAACGAAACAAAACGTATTTAAATCTATGGACATTTGTGAACACAAAAGGTAAGAGACACGAAACAAAGAAATGAATTACTATGAAATAAATAAATGATTACATTTTAAGGAAAAAAAATTACCTCACAAAAATGTTCGGTCACTTACTATTTTGACCTTCCTTTACAACAACAAAATCTCATGTCAGGTTTGTCTAAATTCTTCTTTTTAATGACTTCGCGTTAACGAATCTGCATGTTTGCTGAAACTTCTTATGATCTATGTCCGAGGAATGGCAGAAAGAGGACGAAAAACGACGTTTGAGCAGTGTCAGCTGGTAATCTTCCATCACGAAAAGGGTTCCTCATACGCGAAGACTGCCGAATTGCTGCAGATTCTGCGCAGAACTGTTGGTGATATCGTGCAAAGATATAAGGAGGAAGACCGAAATGCGGTCGTCCGCGGAAACTGACCGAACGAGAAAGACACCTTGTCGTCAGGATGGTGCGGAAAAATTGGAAAGTAAACCCCCGTACAATAGCGGTTGTATTGCGGCGTAAGTATGGGAAAAAGGAGTGCAGAAAAGTCAAGGGTACAACAGGAGGGTAGCGCGAAGAAAACCTCTCAATAGAAAAACGAATTGGAAGAAAATATAAGACTTTGCTAAAAAGCTCCATGTGATTTTCGCAGACGAAAGTAAGTCCTATGGGCAGCAATCGGGGGGTAGGGTTCTCTTGTAGTGCAAGCAAATGAGGAAGTTGGGTAGGGCAGTTTGCAGACCGCCGTAAAATATGGAAGAGTGAGTTTCATGATATGTGTGTGTATTTTTCTGGTATGGGAGAATTGCGTTTCATAGAGGATGCAATGGCAAAAGAGATTTACCTGACTATTTTAAGGGAAGAAACCCCATAAAAGTGCTGAAACTTTTGTCATTAGACAGTCTTTCAAATTTTATTAAGATAGTGACCAGAAACACAAGGTTAAATTAGTATGCTTGTGGCTTTTTTCTAATTGAGATTGACTGAAACGCTATCAAACAAAACAATCTCCGATCCTCAATCCCTTAGAACATTTATAGTTTGAACAGGATTTCAGGATAAGGAAAACGCCAATTTCCTCTTAGGAACAGCTGGAGAGGAGGCTGAAGAAAAAGTGAAATAAAGTAGAGCCAATCTACACTAAAAACATTACAACAAACATGAAGAACCGTTTACCCGAAATTGCTACAAAGAAGAGTGAACAAACTCGGTATTAAGGGGTTTTTGTTGTAAAGGAAGGTCAAAATTGTGAGTTGCTTTCCTTTGTTAATATGCAATTATATTTATTTACTTCACACTAATTGAGAACTCTGTTTCGTTTTTATTACACTTTACGTTTTGTTTCGTTCGTCGGTAAACATAGTGAAACTACAGTTTTTGTTTCTTTTTTATTACTAGCGTAAGCAAATCCTACTAGAGGTATGAGTTTTTTACCTATCACGGTATACATAAATTCCATACCATAATTTTTACCTGGAAGTCCTCACTAAAAGATCGATCCTTGATTGCGAACAATACACCATTTCTGTACTTGAACAACGTTAAACATCAAGGTCTTACATTCGACACTAGACTGTTTTAATAGAGACTATCTTACTTGTATTGGAAAAAAATACATACAAATTGTCTCCATCCTATTTTCAGAAGTTATATTACTGATTACGTTTGCATTCGTAGTGCAATTACGTATCTGCAGTTTCTATACATCCCTCCAATCATGGGCCTCTCCATTTAACATAAAACGGTGCTGACAAACTCATCACGTTTCAAAAGCAATCTCATACTTCGACAAGGACATAATATACTCATTCTTACGGCACAAATAATATGCACAACGGACAATCTGTACAATGAAAACAAATTCCTACTGATGTCCTTCAAATTCAACCTTCTTATCCTCCATAACAACACTTATTACCGGGTACCCAAATTATTCCACTGAACATCCGTTCCAGGGATTGGATAATAATTAGCCCAGTAATTCAGTAATATCCCCCTTTGCGTTTTATTTACAAAAATATTGTGTCAAAACAGTAGCCGAATACTTTAACAATTAATTTTGGGAATTTGTTTTTTACTTTTATCGCTTTTCATGAATTTCTATTTCCGTAATTTGTTATTTATTGTGTAGGTATTAACTTGCAATCGTACGTTGTTTTAATTTTCAAATGAACGCATGAGTATTGTTATTGTGAATAACTACTGTCATATGAAATAACTGTCTTATGAGAAAGAGAATAAATAAATAGATAAAGAGAAAACACTTTGGACTACCTACTTGTCCTAAAAACAAATAGATTCTTATTATTTAGGTTAGTCCTTTCAAAATTTAATTTACAAAACAATCTCCATTTCTCTTGAAAGCTAATTGGCTAATGAAGAAAGACGAACTTATTTGAAAACGTCCCACAGATCGTTGATGAGGACAATAAACTTTTGCAGGAAGTGATAAAGTCAGACTGTCCTTGTTTTCTCTTTCCTCCTTTTGTTGTTGTTGTTAATGGATTGAGCAAACCGTTTTTGCAAATAAAACTGGAGGTAACCAATAACTAAAATTAACAAACATCTGCTAAAACTGTCTGACATACATAATTTAAAAAATATTTTATATTTAAATAATATGCTATAAATGTGACATAAGTTAATAGATTATTTTTAGTAAACGTACTAAAATATACCTTGATTGTACCGTGTACTTTCAGTGCAGTGAATTGTATATTTTAAAGTAACTAGAACAGGACAATATATCGAAAAAATGAAGACGGCGGGTTAAAAATCTACTAACACATCCTAAAAGGATGGTAGAGGATAAGAGGATAAAAAAAGAAGAGGAAATGATGAAAATGAAAAGTAGAATTGGATCGACAGAAAGAAACCCAGAGATGTATTTCCCGAGCCACTTGGAAAATATACATAGGTATTGTCATGCGCGTTTCTTGACAGTGAATGCGTTTTATGAGGAAATTTTTGTCCCGGTTTTTAATTATTTTTGCCATAATTGAAGAAAATTATCTTCTTGTTGCAACGGCTTTATGACTTTGCAAGACGCTCGGTCCCACCAGTATTATGTTTGTAATTTGATTTTACTGTATGATTTAAATTTTGTGCAATAAACTTCCAAAACTTTGTGTATCACTATTTTAACCCCTTATTTATGCCAATAGTTCTAACCCTATTCCTATCGTAGTATTTGTTCGTTACTTGAATACGAATGTTTCTAAAATCATACTTTCAGAAATGCGAATTAGCGTCACTGGGTACATAGAAATCTCTTAAATTGCAGTGATCTTCACAGCCAGGTAACAGATTAATTATGTTATATTGAATGAAAATGGGAGACGGGACCGAGATTCGAACTCGGGACCTTGAGAACTTAACACGCTCATGCGCTTATCAACAGCGCCATCTGTTACTGGGTACATTTAAAGGGATAGATTCAAGAACCAAAACACACACACGATAGATATGTATATAAGATATTAATACAACGGGTTGACAAATTTTAAAACGAACCTTGAACTGTTTTTTAATATAATCCTCGACTTTTATGACCATTTCTGTCGACCATTTCGCTATAAGAAAATGTTTCAAAATCAATTATTGTAAAATAATATTCCATATAGTTTGACTGCGGTGAATACATTGTTTCACAAAGGTTGTGCACTATTCCATTGTATTCCATTTCAAGTATTTTATATAAAAACGAGTAATTCTCAGTATATTTTAGAATAACTTTCAAAAACCTTCGTTGGTTATTATTATTCCAGGTTATTAAAGAAGACCTTGCACAAAATTTATTATATGATGATAACATTGTATTATACTAACGTCTACATTAATTATATAAGCATTTTAAATTTCAACCAATGTAGATTTTGATTAAATTCTAAATAGACGGGAAAATTTAATTCTAATACGAACTGTCTGTTCGCAAAGGTTAAGTTTCCATGAAATAATTTTGTCCACATTTCATTCATCACGCCAAATTTTTGAAGAATTCATTCGACCTGCGGTAAAAAATTATTTTTGCGTGACTTGCTTTTGGGAAAGAAATATGCCAATATGAACCACGGAAAAATATCGCTCACTCTGGTATTGTAAACAACCCACGCGCTTTGATTAATAGATAAATGCGCTACAACGTTCCATTTTTATTCTTTCATGATCGACTAATATCCATTATATCTATCCATATATTCGACGGGTGATACAGTTGTGGTTTTACACTAACTAATCCATTTTGCAAATTTAAACAGTCTAAAACAATTATTAAAAGTAGGTCCATCGTAATGAGAAACATACGTACTTTTAAACCGCATATTCTGTTTCGATTGATGTAACAAACCCAATTGTCTAGACAAATTAAGATGATTTAAGACAAAAGAATCACCAATATTAAAATTAGAAGATTTTTCTGCCCACTTGGATGTGATTGATACGCAAAAGAAAATAATTTAGTTCTAACTTCTGAGTATATATAATCAAAGTCTTCTTTAGTCATATAAGTCAACCAAGCTCTTTCGTTTTTTAATGTTTGAATATCAATTTGACAACCATCATATAATGTAGAAATAAGTTCTCTTAACTCAGAAAAATTGTATTTTATATTTAAAGACCAAATAACAGTGAAGATGGAAACACTGTTCAATATTTTCAGAATTCATACTAAATTGATTTACATCATATTTTTCTAAACTAATACAAAATGCTTCCAAATCTTCAAATCAGTAGTATACGAAAGACTTCCTTACCTCATCTTATAATGTCTTATAATGTACTCGAGATTGAGTGCGATTTATAACAATAATACATTTAAGAATAAATGTAAAAAATATTGAATCAGCCATGGAAAAATTTGCCTAGAACAAAGGCAAGCAAAATTCTCATTATATTTACATTTAAGTAACAGTTTCATACCGTATTCTTATTTTATAATTTTGCGTTGATAATTTAATTGTTGTTAAAATTATAGCCTATCCTTCAGATTCCTCTTTTACGAGCTAGCTCAGTTAACATTATTAATATGAGGTGCTCCATTAGAAACTACGCCCTATGAAGCAGTAGCGATCTTAGGCAGGCGCGGACGGAGTGGTCCATCTGAGGGGGGTCTCCCAATGGATGAGTGAAAATCGTATTAATACGTACATTTGATCTCGAAAATACTCTAAAACTTTCGATAATAGTAAAATACAGAACAGTTGAGATTATTATGAAATAAATTTCATATTTCATTTTTTTAAACAATGGAACGATCGATACGCACTTGTAGTCATACAAACACATTTGTGATGGACTTCTTAAAAGACCATCGCCTCGGGCCTTACTAGATGTAGGTATGCTGCTGAAGTATTTGAGAACGATTGTTCGAAGCCCAAATTGTTAGCAACTATCATAACATCCGTTTCAAACATTTAAAATCGTGCATAGGATAAGCTAACGTTATCTTCCCTTCTAAACCCCTTTCAGTCCCACCCCGCCCCATGGAACGCGAGGTTTTTGCCGCGTTCTACTCACCTGGGAAGCGGAGCTCTCACGCCGGTGCTCTGGGAAGGGCAAGCCGCCTCCGGTCCTTTATAGCGCGCGCTCAGCCCCGCCGACACCCCGCCAACCGTCCAACACGCATCCCTCCTGGCCTCCCAGTCACCACCACCAACGCGGGGATTGCGCCGCCCCCGGATGCGATCGAGATGTAACCTTATATTGCCACTCCGGATTCGAGTTTACGAGTTGGAACGACATTCTTCGCTCATTGCCATAAATATTACAGTAACTTCGGATGTTCCCAAAAATTTTGACTAAAATTAAATATTCCAAGAATCATGTGGTCAGAAATTTTGACGAATGATTGAAATATATTATTTTGACAAATGATTGTAATCTTCATTTGCAGTAACTAACTTTCATTTACTATAAATAAGTATATTAATAATGATATATTCTATCAAAGGGCTGTTAAAATTCGACAATGGTCATGTGGATGAAAATAAGTTATCTTTCTCTCTGAACAAAGCTATCCAATCCATTCCGATCCATAGGATACTGGAGAAAAACTTGGGACGCAATCGAGCCTCATAATTATGAACAGAATCGTGTCAAGATAGAGAAAACTTAAGAAGAATTACTATTTAAAACATTGAGAAATTATAGTTACCGTACACTAGAACGTGTGTATTTTAATTAATTATTATTAAAACTTAATACGTATACTAAGAATTTTCAGCTTCCTTATTTACTTTAGTCGGACAACCCTGAACTGCCAATTTGGAGAAATTTAATCTTGTTAAATTTTATTACAACTAACAAATTAATTATAATATTTATAGTTAACAATAACAATCACTTGTTGTTTGTAAAAAAACGCTCTGACAGTTACCCGTAATTATATTCTAATTGTTTTATTCATTGAAATATATCCTTAGCGTAAAAAGGTACAGTACAACGCCATAGCAAGAAAGGACTTGCGCAACAGCGAGCGGCATATACTAAGATAAGATAGTGAGGATAGGAGTAGTAATGTAAATGTTGTTTATCACCCTCTCCCTTATATTTTTGTCTGTAATGTTGTCTCCCCCCACTTTGAATTTCTAACCGCCGCCATTGGCTAATGCTATTCCCCACTTTTTGAAAATAAACGTGGAAAACAAATGTCCAGTTTCCCATGGTTCATTACAAATACGAACATTCTATCAGTTATTTGTGTTTTCTGTTATAATTTTTTAATAAGTTTTGAGGTATAATCAACGTAATTGTGACTCAATTCAATCACAATTGATTTTGGAATTGCGAATGTATTCGGTTTCAATATTTGCTATAAACGTTCAGTTAATATGATCAGCAATAGTATTGTATTTGTATGGTGAAGTAGAACTCACTTATAGAGGTGTTGTTTGATTAAATATATTGCTAACATAGCAAGAAAGAAAGTAGATAAAGAATACGTTAACTGACAGTTGTAAGACAATGTAGACTTGTATTGTCTACGGCCATGTGAAAAATGTGACAGACCGGGACTCTAACCCGGGACTTCCTATTTTTGCCGCAGGTGTGCTACCGCCGCACCAACCGCCTCAACTGCCAAAGTCCGTGCAGAACGACAACTTGGTCTGTTCCGGGATGTTGTTTACGGACTTAGGAAGTCGAGGTGGGGGTGCAGCGGTAGCACACCTGCGGTCAAAGCAGGAAGTCCCAGGTTCGAGTCCTGGCCGTAGACGATGCTAACTTCTCTCCCCGAGTAGGTATTCGGAAGTTGTGAGTTAAAAATGTCGACTTGTATTTTCTCTTTTTCTAATATTAAAATTTAGTTTGTCACAATTATATTATGTCTTTCCACAGTGAGGCGTCTTATTTAATTCAATTTTGTAAAATTGCCCGCAGAGAGAATGTTTTTAAACCATAACATCTCGTCCTTACAAGCGCAAACTATTAAAATTTATCTTTTAAAACAAGATGTGATATTTCTAAATTTTATTTATTAATAAAATATACTCATATTTATTTTGAAACTTTTGAGAAATTATCGTCCATTAAATATTTGTATGGGGTGTAAATTTCTAACTGAAAATTATGACGTACACTCACGCGCAAAAACTTAGTAATGAACAGAAATTTTACTTTATCGCCAAAATGAGGAACATTATCACTTAGAAGTAGGCAGGAAACTTGAGGTTCTCAATGAATTGATGCGGGTCCCTTCCCACCGTTGTGGTGATGCGAGGGCAGTTTCAAGTCTCATCAACTCATCTCATTACTTCCTCTCGGGGACTTCCAGGATGTCGCAAAATGCTTTGGAAATGTGAACTTCAAACTCATCGCTACTCTGGGTTAAAATAGAAATTATCAGAAGTGATAGATCTACCTTTGAAATTTTGTTTCCAATTAAATGAAAAAATCTAAATAATATATTACCAACATTTTAATAAATATTTGTGTCATCTTGGTTTCTCCCTTTTATGAACATTTTGTGATTAGGACATTATAAGTGAGTTAAATGCGTTTACGACAGAAAAATAATTCGTTAAAGTTGATAATTTCTTGCGTTTCCCCGAAACGTGATTAGAAATTTTACATTAATATATTGATCAACCTCAACTCGATGACTGTAAAAAGCATTTAAACTCATTTTCAAGAGTCACTTACTGGTTTATAAGTTGTCACCAACGTTTTAATATGTTCGAGCTCTATCGCATCGAAAGTTTAGATATGCAATCCGCGTAACTCCGTAGTGCTGCGGGTGAGACTACAGGAGTAGGAGTTAACGAATATAGTTTGACTTAGGTTATGAAGACGTGATGAAAGAATACAGCAGCGTGTGTTTTAAAATGGAAACTGTTATAAAAAATCTATCAAGATTCATGAAGAGCATGCATTTTCTTCCCTATTTTGAAACATCCAAACATTAGTGATGTTCAATTAGAATATTTGTGTTATGTCGGAAAACCGATTTATCTTCGTTATTCTAAAACATTTGCCGAAACAAAACAACAAAATTGCAAATAATTTCTGAAAATGACTGATTATACATAATGATGCAATCGATCTCAAATTTCAAACGTTCCAATTTTCTGGTAAGAAATAGAGGCAAAATATGTTCCTGGCTACCATACGAATCGAATATACTTTCTGAGGATTGGTTTTCTTGCAGTTAGGCCAGACAAATAAATACAAAATTATGTAATTTTGCCAACGTTTAGACTGTGTATTCAAAATAGCGCACCTAGAATCATCAGTGATCATGGTTGAAACGTCATTTGTGATCATAGTCGAAACGTTGGCAAAATGACATGATTTTGTCTGACCTAACTGCAAGAAAACCAATCCCCCAGTAATTATTATGGTGGTTAACCTATCAAGTATGAACATATTTTCTGTCGTTTACGCTCATTTCAGTAAAAATAAATTCAGTCATTCACAAGATTGAAGCTCTTTTGTTCAAACCTTCATAATTTCCGCGCAGACAATAGTTAATTCAGTTGAAAATATAATTTGATTTTTTTTTTCAAATAAATCTTGTATTCGGTAAAATGTGTTGCATTTAGGAATATCCAGCTTTATATCCAAGCTTTTCAAACTGATTATTTTTCTTTCTGGTTTTATTTTAATTGCTGGATTTGAGTGTCTTTTTGTTGTTGTAAAATGAACTGAGAAACGAAGAAAACTGAGAAAGTTACTCTTTTTTTGAGGAGTGTTTCTGAGAGTTTTCTGCGAAAAAAGTAATTTTTATGGTTGGGTAATAAAATCCCGATTCGGTATTATAATTATAATTATTTACAGATTTGGTATTATAATTATTATACGTTATTATTTAGTGAAGACACATACTGAATGTTTATATACATAGTACTGTGAGTTTATCTGAATTAATTTGTGAGATATAGAGGAAATTCGATGAAAATACATTTCCCTCCAAATCACCCTGTCAAAATAGAAATTTCAAAAAATATTTTCATAGTGACCTTCCATTATACGATAACAACATCCTATCAAAAATTCTACTTCCATTCTAATAGTTTCTTTTTCTCTACTTCGAATTGATCCAGTCACTGAAGACAAAGCCAACCAAATAGAGAGATGTAATACAACATGGTAAAATACGAACGTTCAACAATATTAAATGCTATTTGTTCGTATTTCTATCTCTTACTCCAAACTCTGATTATCAAAATGAAAATGCTTACATCATACACTCAAGGAATACATTTCAGTTCAATGAGTTCAGTACTTGGTGAATAATGCTATTTATTTCAATTTTTTTGTAAGAATAAAGATGTGCCATACTGCATTCAGTATTGATGATTCTGCAGAAGAAAGGGTGGTGTTAAATCGGGTTGTATATTATATTACTAAATTAGATAAAAGCATTCAAAAGATGTGTAAGGTTTTGACATAAATTAATTTTGTTATAAAAGAAGCAGTTAAAATTGCGTATGATACTTGGTGTACTCCCTTGTGCTCCGGGAGCAAACAAGGGACCATTCCACCAATTCCGATCAAGGGCCCTAAGGCAGTTTACATTAAATCTTATATTAATTATAAATGAATGTATTATATCAAATAAATGAATATTATATGAATTTATTATATATATTGTGTAGGAAAACATTGAAGAATTTAATTGTAAAACACTATATATATATATATATATATATATATATATATATATATATATATATATATATATATATATATATATNGTCTTTAGGGTTCATCAACGTCAAGGTCATTAAAGAAATTAAAAACTTGCAAACTATTATATATTCCACAAAAATAATTCTTTTGTGTTTTCCTTCACAATATAAGAAATCTCACGAACAAAAAAGTAATTAGCAAGATAGTAGAGCAACAAAAGACTTTTTAAAACATGATATATTGTTATAAATAACCAAAATAATATTCAAAATTTACATTCATCACTTAATACTACCACCAGAGCTTTCTTTCTTCTGATCCCTCCGGTTCTGCCGATAAACTTGAAATTCATGTGCTTCCTAAGGTCTTAGTCAATCGCAAATAATTATAATCTCACTCAGTTCATCTATTTTAATACGGTAGCTAAGTAACTGAAACTGTCTGATAGTGAATATAAAGGACTGAAAAGAAATTTAGGAGAGAATGCTGTAATGGAAACTGTAAAAGCAGAACACGTGAAAGTGCCTACTGAATATGTTGCGAATAAAGATCTTCCCGAGTCTTGGACTCAACAATGCAAAGCTAATTTTACGAAATAAAAAAATGTCTGTAAAATACGTCACGAAGAAGTCAATTTGCACTCGGGCACACTCAAGCAAGGTAGGGTATTTTTAACCTTAGAGAATTGTTCAGATTATATGTATGTGAAATAAAAATTAATGATTTCACCGCGAAAAAATATTCGTCATAATAGAGAGCCGAGTCGACACCGGGAGCACAGTCAAATGTATGTTATTATTCACCTATAATAAATAAATAATATTCACCGTACACGGGATTAAAAAGGACCGGATTTAAAACGTTTTAACCTCGTACCGTGGAGAAAAAATAATGACTCTCTATCCCTAACGGTCTGGATCAGGTCTGTCTAACAGTACAACGACGAAATTGTCACATCCGCTTATTAGGTAAAATGCATTGCTTGTCTCCGTCTTCAGAAAAAGTATCAATAAATCGAAGACTCGTAGTGAATGTTCGAACTAATTTCCTTTTCTTTTTTTTCTTTTTATTGTCTTTTGGCGGAATATCTCTCGGCAGAAACGTGGAAAGTTTATTTTTATTCTCTTCGGTAAATTTAATTATCTTTAGTATTTCTTTTTATTTCAATAATCACTATTGAATGCGTTAATATTCATTCTTCAATGTTCTCCGAATACATATCATATATAGTGTACAAAAATATTTTTATAAAACTTGTGCTGAGGTGCGAATAGGAATGGGACATTCCAAGTACTCCGCGTTGCCCCGCCCGAGATTACCCAAAGTTTAAGTCAAATTAAAATTTTGAGTGAATAATTCTGACAATTTTTGTATGATCGCACTGAAGTAAACCTTTGAGTATATCTTAGTTTAAAGTTTCGATGATATTTTTGTTTACAAATTTTATTCTTCAAATAGCTTGAAAAATATTGTATTAATTATTGCTCGCTCGAGACGCAAACACTATTTCAGGTACAATAATAAAGAAGTGTCATTTGTCGATATCTTCACATTCTGTTACATTTTCCTGTTGCTTCGATAGATGGAAGAACGTGTAATAGTCAGAAACGAAAAGAAAAATGTTTTCCCCGGTTTACTCCGACTCCCGTCGACAACCGTCTCTTTTTCAGTTTTTATTGCTTAAATTTACCCGCACAGTATTCTCTCGATTTCGATGGCAAAAACATCTGGAGTGCGCCCCACTCAACTTTCCAATTACAATTCATAACAAAAACTCGTGGCACTAAATATCCTACATACCATTAAAAAAAATTTAAAAAGTAAAAACAATTCAAAAAGGAATAATAATATATTATAATTATTAAACCAGGTATTTCTAAAATCAATCGGTTGCAAAATATTTATCATCACAGTTTATGGTATCCTAAAAATCATAATAAAATATTCAAGTATATAATACATTAATTAATTCCACATTAAACTCTTTGGAATAGCCTTATAGGCAGATTAAAAATAAACGCCTCAAAGATACCCCTTTGTAACTGGAAAGTAAAAAAAAGGAGGAGAAGGAGGAAGAAGAAGAAACAGAAACAGAAGAGGGTGAAATCTGCGTATGATCTCGTGAAGAAATAGACATAGTTTAAACTTCAGGCTCTCGCCTTTTCTTTGAAGTTGACTACAAATCAATGCCTCAATTATTAGACAAAGAGAAACAAGGTTGATTACACTACCTCACATCCCACTGATCTGTTTGTTGATTAACGTGTAAATAAAAACACAATATAATCATAAGTATGTGAATGTACTAAAAGTGAGTTCATCATATTCTCGAAAACGACATATGCTATTGTGGAGATAAGGGAAGACAGGGGTATTGTGTGTCATCAAACATAGATGTGTTTTTTTACAATGGAATTTAACCCATAATACTTCCAGCTGTGCTCTGAGGAATTAATTTTTGTCTATTTCAGTATATGCTGTGTGGAAAACGTATTCTTGGTCCTTAGAATAATATGCCATAGGTAAAGGTATAACATCAGCATAAACAAAAATACATAAAAATACCCTACCCCCAGTCCATCACTTGATCTGAGTGCCCCTTTTGACAATCGTGTTAAAAACTGTATCATCTCAGTTGGTCTTTTAAAGGAATTCTTAACGGACCAGTGAGTATTATAAG
>NNCF01128184.1:440292-484340 GCA_002313205.1 Laupala kohalensis | reverse complement strand
TCCCCCCCCCCCGTGCTTCTTGTGAGATGGTGAGTCATCTGTGCATAATGTTTGGTGGATATCACTCCAGGTTCTCCACAGCTATGGGGGAATACACACATAAAACATTCCAACCCCCTTTTCATCCACTTATGGGTAGATTTGCGTAAAATCCTTTCTTAGCGGATGTCTATACCATATGGGAAATCAATTTTCCAAATTTCGTGTTTGTAGGCTTTATAGTTTCTGAGATTTCGTGATTAGTCAGTCAGTGAGCGGTATTCATAGACTAGCTGATTCCCCGCGGCTATGCTCGCCTGAATTTTATAATATGTGTGCAACTTTATTCTTTCTCACATTTCCATATCCCACATTTCTCATATCTAGTGAGAATTTTATTCGTTAATGTTGGGGGTTTGATAGTACTGGTGTATATCTTCAATCCCGTATTTTGACTTATGTAATTGAGAAAGAGATATAAGAAAACACCAATTTCCCATTTCACTCTCTTAGAGGTGATTTTTCACGAAATCCTTTCTTAGTGGACTTTTTGATAATTTGTTGTGACGGGCTCTTCTCAATTCCACCTCGAGGGGTTTCGTGCGTCTCATATGGTCTGAAGGGTACTTAATGTCATTGCAAATACAATTATTCATCTCAAAATATACAAAAATCATGGAGTCGACCCCAATATCAGCCTCAATACGTTATTTTTACGTCTCGCTCTTCCCACCTCCCAGTTCTTAGGACACCGTGCCCCTATGTGATCTCAACTTTAATAACTTGAACTTCGATAATTTTTTCATAGCATACCCTCTTCTATGAGTGCTAGGGTTTATATTGTGGAATTCGGCGTCTTCGGGAATGTCTACTAATTTTAGCCCCCGAAAACTAGATCTCGACACTAATATCAGTCATTTTAGTTTATTTTTACATTTCAACCCACTTTCAACGCCTTTTCAAAGCGAGTATACTCCCCACATAGGAAATGATCTTGGACTTAAGCGGCTTTGAGAGTGTAACTCTGCTTTCTGCGTCTCAAAACATGATATACACCAATATCGATCGCTTTTTATTATTTTTTTCTATTCCCCGCTCCCACTCCTACCCCAGGGATGCTAGACTTGTATTATCAGCGATGAGAACTTACATCAGGGACGTCCTTACCCATCTCAACGGCACCGAAAAGTATGGTTTCGAATGAATATATCATTCCTTGGTATCATATAATCAATGATCAGTGCATCAACTATGGTTGAACTTGCTCCAGGCACTCCTGGGTTATGGTGGGTAACGTACATAAAATATTTTAATCCCTATCTCACCCCCTTAAGGGTGTATTTTAGTAAAATCTTTTCTTAGCGGTCGTCTACATTCTAAAAGGAACCAACCTGAAAATTTTCATTTTTTAGGCCTAATAGTTTCTGAGATTTCATGATTAGTCAGTCAGTCAGTGGTATTTCCGTTGTAATGAGTTACTTGGTGTTTGTTCCCGACGGAGTATTAAAGCTACTGAATCCAATTAAATCTGTTGTATTCATGCAAAAAGCGTTTTGTAAAACAGTGTATTTATATCCTTCAATACATCGATAAAACTACGAAATTATTGATTTTTAAAATAAAAAAGTAACTTAACAACAGACGATACACATTTATTATTTCAAGAGATAAATGATCGTGATAGGGTCTGAAAATCCCTTTTACCGAAATCTGATAATTTACAATACTTCTTTTTATGACTGATCCAAACCACGAAATCTTAGAATTGTCATATTTTATAAAACACTGTTAGTATCATGTATAAAACAAATGTTTTTTTCTCATTGAAATTTTCTTTCCTTTTCCCCATGAACGAGAAGCACTGGCGCTTGACCTGCTGCTCCGAATCTCATAAGAAGCTGCGCGTGGGGAGAATACGCCATGGATACGACGCCTCACAAGAGACTTTGAAATGTGACGCTCATCTGTATTGGGAAGAGGGAAGAGCGAATGATCTTCCATAAGAAAGCAAACACGTTCAGCAACTGATTTCTCGTTTGTAAAAATGTATTGGGTGAATAAGATGTCCTTTGAGCACCAAGGACACTAAGTACACGTATTCCTAATGCCGTTGGTGGGATACAAAGGAAGTCAGGGATAACTTGGGTAACACCTTAAGATTATTCATTTCTAAAATTTTCCTTAACATTTTAAAAATGGGTTTTTATCTTATATTCTACATAGTTTTTTAGCATTAGTGTTTTAGAATCTCTCATAGGTTTTTAGAAATATTCTACAGGTTTTTTAGAATTTTAAACGTTACAAAATGCATAGGACCACATTGAGGACAAACTAATTTACTTTCCGGAAGCAAGCAGAGGACTATCCCATCAATTCCGAGCAAGGCTCCTAATGTAGAGTCAGAATTAAATTTTCAGCATAACTAAGATAATAATAGGAAGCTATGTGTTATAATATCAACAAAACACAAATAAATTTGTATCCAATACAATACAAAAAAAAATTTGACAAATACATATTATTATCAAATTTTTAAAGTGTTAGAAACATAACATGAGATACAGATACATATATGACTGTTACACCAGCTAAAATCAAATTGTTATATCATCCATCCTATACAACCTTTTAACAAGGTCAACGAGGAAATAGAAGAAATACCATGGGTTTCTTTAAAGCGGAAATATTTTACTCACAATAATAGGGGGAAATTCGAGTAGGTGTGTTCCGAGGTGGGTTGACAAAAAGGTAAGTTGAAACAACGTTACTATCTCTGGAGCTATATGCTCTAAAATTATGGAAACAGCGCAGTTTGGCGTCATTTGCAAATTTTGTGTCAACTCACCACGGTGTCCCCTGTACATTCGTAAAGAAATCCATGACGAAAAACAACAATTTTGTATGTGTTTGTAAGTGAAGAACTGAATATTTGTGGGTGCTTTGTGCTCGGATCGCTCATACTACTATTCCTTGGCCTCTGTTATTCACAGATTTCACATGGTTCCACGGAGTTTTACCCTTGCGAACGCGATGCTTTTGCGGAACTTTTAACACCACTGTGTTGATGAAAATGGATTTAGTAGTATTCGATCTCCCCTCTCGATGTCAATAAGACGAGCAGTCTCTAGATGGAACTTTTAATTATTATGTTTTCTGTAATTATATTTCACTACCGTTCAATGAAGAATTGATTCCATTTTCTTTAATTGGTGACCTCTCGTCGTGATGCGAGCCACGTCCTCAAGAGGTAACTGATTCACCCACCGAGAACAGGATTTTGATCCTCCACTTGTGGTATTGACATTTTACCTTACTTTCATGACGATCACGCCATGACTAATTTATTAACATTTTTTTTGCCTTCTTTTATATAGTTTTTTTCCTTCTTCTCTTATCGCGAATCTCCGTTGTCTTCATCTTGGTCGTATGAAGTCTGGTTTCGCCATGCGTTAGTCGTTCCGTTTTAGGTTTATATAGTTTTTTTTTGGGGGGGGGAGGGAGGGGGTCTGTCTCGAGGTTGATGGTATTTCTTTTTCATTTATTATCTTTTATCGATCACGACATCGCGTGGCTTTCTCGACTGAAAACTTACTCGATTTCACAACCGACATGACAATAACGTCCGACTAGCAGGTACTTGACGTTGAAGATGCCGATGTTTTGCAGTGAAGCGCCTTCATTGTGACTCAAATTAACTTACTGTGAGCCCCAATTCGCCTTGACGATAATAAACAATGAAAAGACACGTATGTTTTCTGGAATTATATTTCACTACTGTTCAATGAAAAATTGATTCCATTTCCTTCATATTCTTAAAAGTAAAGATTATTTTTTATAAAAACATCGGCTTTAATTTGAGAAAATCAATCTGAAGACATTTGTATATTAAGTTTTTCGTCTTTTGTTTCAATATTCGTTTTATATTAAGTGACTCGAGCCTGTTTTTCACGGGAGATTTGTTATAATACGGTTCATCCATCGTTAAATTTAGTATAGATAAATATAGCATGTTAACATACAAAAACCGTGACGATATCTTAGTTTGTGAGATAAAGCAAAATTAGAAAAATCACATTTCACTCTAATTAATCCCTTAAAAATCGGAATTTCGAAAAAAAAATTTCTATTTAATATAAAAGCAACATTTCAAGATTTCGGGTTCCTATCTCTAATAGGTTTTGCTCTGAGTTATCGCATGAGTGACTTTCTCAACGATTTTCAAGTGGTGCAACAATCTTCTCGTAATGTAGTAATATTTGGGATAATTTTATTTGAATGAAAATAATTGAATAGGCTCAAATCTAAGAACAATTTACCTCGATGTTTGATACTGTAAAACAATTGAAAATGCTGCTAAGTATAATGAAGATGTGAAGATGTGTTTATGAAGAATTGATTCCTCCTTAGCTCCTTAGGGAAAGTATGAGTACGGTGTTATCTGTAATTTGCATGATGTGTCACCTATCAGTTGAACACCGAAGGAAGACATGTTTACTGAAAGCGTATATATCACCTGGAAGTGCACAAGGATCACATCATCACTTACAAGCTAGCTTGTTCTGAGGGCGTGTTTCCTGGAAACGACGTCGCTTGCGGACAGGTAACAAATCAATCCGCGGAGAGGAGATATACAGAAGGGGTGCTCTCCTCACCATCTGCTAGCTACTGGAAACTCCAATGTGTATGGGTTTTGAGACTTAACGGGATATATTTTCTTCTCTGTCTTAACATATTGTATTTCACAAGAATATGGCAAGTTTACTAGGTGACTATCATTAATGATAATTAGGAAGTGTAATGGAATTAACTAAATGAAAAATACTTCAAATCATATTTTGGAGTTTTTCTCTATTTTTTAAACCAATTACAAATATTCCTCTTCGTAAAAGTATTGTATTCTTTATTTACGTGCCTCCCTTACAAACCATACAAGTTAATTATAATTCAAATTTCTTTATTAATTACTAACTGGGTATCAGTATATTTGCTCATGTGAAGTTTGTGATTATTGTACAAATATTCTTTCAACACTCCTCATCGGTTAGTGGTAAAAACGATCATCTTTAATGGTGTGTATTTGGTAGTGTTGGTTCATAATATCCCAGGACGAGCTTCGGCTACTGAGCGGGTCGGAGGTGGTGGATAGCGAATGGTCCTTACATACGAGGGATATCTGCGAATAAGGGGAAACCAGCATAAGTCCCCTAGTGAGGTGGAAACATAGAAGGAGTGGGAGGTCAGCTCGTGTACAGCAGAGCTACGCAAATAAAGCCCACATATGTGTTGAAAATCTTGTGACAGGGCGAATAATCATCACCCAAAAAGTGACTCCCCGCTTCTTTATGAGTAGGGATTATCTCAAGGCTATAAGGCAAGGAAAACCCGCACAGAAAACCAAGAGGAAGAAGGGTATTCGTAGACGATGCCAGCTCTTCTAGTGGAGAAGATCTAGAACAAAGATACTTCCGCCATAGATTTTTATTGGGGTTTTAGGGTCCACCATAGAGACAGGGGTTCAGTCCAGACCGGCATCATTTTATTGTAAAAAAGTAAAGCACTTTAGTTTAGTCTACACATTACGACGGACATGACATATTAAACGGACAAGGCATGATTCATGGGATATCGTTATCTGGAATGTCACCACGATGCAATAAGAAGGGAAAATGCAAGAATGAGTTGAAGCAACAAACACACGAATGGAAAAGAGAAAAATTGGCCAAGTTGAAGCTCGTAGTGACACGTAATAAGAAAATAAAAAAAAAATATATGGGAGAAGGAAGCGCTCCAATATATCAAAGTCTTTGGAATAAGAAACTGGAAAAATATAGCAAAGGATGGAATGAAGTAGCTGTAGCGGAAGATGAGGAAAAAGGTGTGTACTGTTCATTAGTATCCTTCATCTTTTCTTTTTACATGAATAATTGAAAAAAGAAAGTGATTTTTAACAACCATAAGTGGTAATATAAAAAAATTTAATATCGTGGATTATAATATATTTGCGGGTGTTACATGTACATGTTCACATAATTGAATATTTCTGATGAGTTTCAAAAATTTCAGTTCGCATTTCCCTAGTTCTCTTTAAAAAGCTTATGAAAACATGATTGCGACTAATATTGATTGTGTCACAAGACTAAGAGATAAATTACTCTTACACCAACAACATCAAAACAGTGCAAGATTCTGAAAATATACTTATTTACATCACACGATTTTTAAAAAAATGCTTTCTTTTAGTTGATAGATGAAGATGGAATTAAGAGATTTCAATATTTCCCCTCTCGGCACCTTGCGACTACATTTCTGAGTTTAGTGTGTTACTTATCCATGTTAATGGCTGTTATAAAACGCTCCAAATATCCGTTGTATAGAAGTTCCATTGTATTTCTCTGGTTGGAGACAACGCCCAACTCCACCTTGCCATGAGGTCATGGTACAATCCTTCACACCTCGTAATCGAATTACTCATCAACCACATGTTCTTTCCAGTGGTGCCAACAACAAGCGCGTGAACTACTGACCCACAACGGAATACGGAAACCGGATTATTTATAACATTTTCAAACCTGGAAAATAAATTTATCTCGGGAAGACATTTTGGAAAAAGGCCCACAATTTTTGAAAATTTTAATTCACAAGACGAGAAATGACATATGATGCTGCTAATGCGGCGCGATATGTTTGATGAGCTAGATCTTCTCGTGCTCCAGTCATCAACAAAACAACGTGAGCTGTCGTACCAGTGTCGTACCGAGCGGTACCGAGTGTGTTGCGTCTAGCATTTGAGTGGGCGGGGAGATTGCGATAGACAATGTGAAATACTGGATAAAAAAGAATGATCTATATCTGTGAGAAAGATTAGTCTCCTTTCGAATACTCGGTTACTGAAACTAAGATTGGCTGTTCTTCCCGTATCACACCTTTGAAAAATATTCTAGACTTATAAAGTTGCTAATATCGTTAAGAACTTGACACAATTATGACGACGACTATGATAAGTGTCATTTTTTATTCATTTGTCTGTAGTCGCATGTTTGTTTTTTCTTCCGGACTAATATAGACTCCTGACAACTATTTAGAGGTTTGGTTATAATATTTGTTATGTTTTCCGGCAAGTTTTACCAGAATTATTTATAATGAAGGTACTGAGTATTTTTTTCCACAGTGTATCTAAAGTAGCAGATGGTTAGACTTGATAGGGTGTCATCTTCTGAATTTTTCTGTATTATATGAAACATTAAATTAAGAGTTGAATGAAATAGTGATGTTTAATTGATGATTTTTTGTTTACTTAACTTGTCTGTGAAAAAATATTATTTTTGGTCAAAAATATCAATAAGTGCGTTGTTCAGTTACTGAGAACTGGCACAATGTATTCCCCATCTCTGGAATTTCTTAAATCCCCCATTGAGAATGTTGTTAATCTCCTGGGTGGTATGCCACAGGACCATGAAAAGGCATTAAAACATGGTTTTTACAATGCTTTGGCTATTCTTTTGCTAATGATTGCTCTTGCAGCAGGATGGGCGGTATTCATAGTCCTGGAACCTTTCTTTAAACCGTTATTGTGGGCTCTGCTTTGTGGATCTGTTCTGCACCCAATAAAATACTCACTGGCTGATTCAATGCATTCATGGCTTAATAACTTATCTTCAAATTCTTCTCCCTTAATTTGGGGTATTACTATTATTCCAATTCAGTTGTTGGATCAAGCATCGGAAAGAATAGGGAATGTAATTATGGGGTATCTCAAGTTCATTATCATATTTGTTGTCGGCACTGGGTTGTGTCATGTTTCGTATCAGTATACACCAAATGTTTGCATATGCATTATCTGGCAACTCGGTTTGATTGGAAGTTCTGCAATATCTTGGTTGATGGGTTTCTTTGAATTCTATACGGTAAATATTTATCACATTTGTGCTTTGCACTTCATATTGCTAATTTCTTTAATTCTTTAGGATTTATCCTGTATTTAATGTTTCTTAATTATTTTTTTTTTAGGTTCTGACCGTAGTTTTGGGGTACATCATACTCTTAATTTCATTTTGGACTCCCAAAACAGCTCATTATTTTACACTAGGTGTTACTTTTGTTTGGCTATCTGTGTCATTTTATCTTGCAAATTTGGTGTCCTCATTCCAAGTAACCATCTTTTTCACACTTCAATTTTTATTTATTCTGGGTTTTGCTTATGAAGTTTTTCTTCTCCATGGAAAGACAGTTTCTGCAGGTAAGTTTTATTAACACTGACTCAAAAATAAATGTTTGTAATTTTTGAAAAAATATAACATAAATGGTTCTTAAATGTTAAAATGACGAGTCTTTGATACATAAAGATATAGATAGGTCTATGCAGAAAGATTTTAGTTTTTTAATTGTGTTCATGTATCATTCACAGGTATTAAATATTTCTTATGCAAGTTAAACTTTTATCTATAAATGGAAATAAATATTAATTTTCTGTGCAAGTAAATGTAATATCTGCACATGTCTATATCTTTAGTTTCATTCTTTCCAAGTTGGTGTGTGTTTGTCTCAAAGATATTAACTTATATCAGATCTGTTACCACTATCACAATAATGTATTTAACATAAGAACATATTAATGATGCAAAAGACTTGTAATGATCTGTTGTACAGGAAAGCATTTCACACTATGTGATGTATTGTATGCGATTTGTGTTGGGAGGAGAGACCAACTCTTAACAGCAGTAAGTGTCATCATTATATGTTGGATGTTACTTCAAGTCATAACTGTTTGTTAATTGATAATTTGTTCTTTTAATATAGAGCGAGGCTTTATCTAGCACTAAGTCTGAACTCCAGGAACCGGATGATGGAAAAATTGAAGAAGTGAAAGAGAAGTCTTTATTTAATATTGCTGAGATAGCTTTAAATTCTCAAGATTCATATTCTGATAATCAAGGAATCGCTGATCAAGTCGTTCAAACGCCTGCACAACTTGAAAAACAGAATGAGGAGAAAGATACAAGAAAGAGGCTCTTAAGGCTAGAAAAAGCTGGATCGTCAGCTGGAGATCCTTTTGCTCCAGGAACCCCATCAATACCCCTTGCATCATTTCAGAAGCAAATGTTTGCTGCTCTTCACAGACAGAGAATTAGGTCAGAATCCATCGCTCGCTCATCCAGGAATGAAGAACATGAACGCCCTGAGAGCACTAGATACTTGTACAGCCTTGTTTGGGCTTGTGCCATTCTATCAATGTGGACATACACTTGGTTGCTGCATGCAACTTACATTTTGTTACTGATCTATATCATCAAGCATACAGGTAAATTTGGCATTTCATTTTTTGAGTTTGTATTCCATTCCCGAGACCCTACTCATATTTGTGCATATCCCTGTATCAATATTGTGATTTCCAACATGATAGTAAAAAAATTTCTTTGTTTAAAATATTTCTGAAATTTTATTACTGTTCTTCTTTTATTTAAAATCAGCAAGAGATCTTCCTCCCAAATATCTTACCTCTTCTTCCATAAGAGTGGAAAGGTAAATACGTTCAATTATTTTAATAGCTACTTCCCCTTAATACCTGATATGCTAAAATATCATAAATACTTTTTTAATTAAAGTTTTTATCTCCATAGATTTGTTTATCAATCACGGTGGCTAGTTTTGATTTTAATGTTCCAACTTAAAAAACAAAAGATAAGTAATAATAGATGATTGGAGTAGCTTATATTCAATTATATTTTTATTTCCTTTATTAAAATTTTGTATTATTCTATTAACATGTTTGTTGGTAAAGATGGGATATGCCATTTATTTGGGAATGAATGAATTATTCTTCATTCCTATAATAAATGTTAGATTTTTATCTTTGTTAATTACATCTTTTTTATTTTTGTTTATATTGTTGGGCCCATCCTCATCAAAAAACAACATAGAACAGTTCTAGAAATTTAAAATCATTGGATTGAACATAACTATGTATATTTTGTCATGATTTTTTGTTACGTTACCTGACATTCACCCATATTTTTAGAGAAGGAAATAGTATTTCACCTCAGTAAGGTTCTGGCATCTCAAGTTGTTTTTCTTTGCATGTTGATTTCCTAGGTTCTGTGCATGTTGAAATCTTACGGGCAGATTTACTATGAACCCATGAACCAATCATTCTTGTGTTGTAATACCTTTGTTTTAAAGTATATTACCTCAAATAGTGATTTGTTATAATGTTCTAATCTGTTATAGGCCATTACTTTCATTTATGGCAGACAATCATGACTCAGATACTTTCCTTGTATGGTGTTATGTATGAATGGTATAGCTCCAGATGTGAAGCTTTCTTTCCTCTACACGTTTCTGGATTATTTAAGGTATTTCAGTATTGTTATATCAGTATAAGTATTTCTTGTTTATTGTTAGTTTTATGGTAATTGGTATTGATCTTTTACTTCTAGCTTTGTGCAAAACTTAATGATGTTATTTTAGAAATTTTGAAAAATTCTGTGAACATGGCATGTTGTATAATTGTTATTTCTGGAGTTCTTGTTGCTGTAGTTTCAACAGGTGTATTTCTTACTGTGCAAGTGAGTATACAAAAATGAATAATTTCAGTTTTCTGTGCCTCTTTATGATGCATTATTTATTTTCCGAGTGATTCTTGATTTTTCATTTAAGTGCCTGTATTATTGGTTTTCACCCATCTTGTTAGTATTGACATCCACAAATCTTGTGACCAACAGGATGAGTGATTGATTTAGGCCTAACTGGGCCACAAAAAGGTGAAAGATTAAAAGACCAAAGTGTTGGCAAGTGAATTAGGTGTTTTGTTCAACCCTTGACCTATAACAGAAAACCATTAATACACGTATTATTCATTCAGTTTATTTATTCAATCATTTACCTTGTTTTATGACAGGTATATTCTGAGAGCATACATTTGCTACAAGTGGGAAGTAATTTGCTTAACAGCTCGTACATTCGAAATACGAAAATTATGGATGGATGGCAGTCCCAGTTAGATTCGATTCTCAATGATGCTTACGCGTATGGTCGTCAGGGTATTTCATCTGGAGTAAGTACAAGAAATGCAAATTCTTGGAATTTTGTTGAACTTAATTCTGAATACTTAGCAAGTCCCTTAAGAAAAGTGTCTCACTCATGTTTACTCAGAAAAAATGTCTAATCAGCCTGTGTATTAGCTTATATATTGCTTGCTGCTACTTTTGTCATGTATGTTGTGAATTTTTATAATATTACAGCAGGATGACTACTCTATGAGTTTGCTTGATCCATCATTGTTACTTATCTATTGAAGTTCTTAATACAGTTATCAAGGAAAAGTTTCTCAATAAAAATTATATAAGGTATTGACACATGAACATGTTCAAAACAAATCTTTGTAAGATGCTTGTGTAGTATATAATATATTACTAGTTTTAGAAACATTAGTGGAAATTCTTATTAAATTACTTTATGACTTTCTTCTCAAGTATTTGTAATATTTTTCCCTAATATATTCATTCTGGTATAAACTTACATATTTAAATTGACTGATATAAATGTGCAGTAGTGCACATTGTGAAATTATTAATATGAAATGTTTAACGCATTGTTTCTAAGATGCATATGTTCTTTGAACTTTCTCAAATAAGCAGGATATAGAAAGTGTTCGAATCATTAAAAATTGTTATTGTGAAATTTGGATGGAAATATTTATTCTGAGGGTCTTTTACATATAAAAATGTTTTTGATCTCCTGTTAATCGATGGACAGCGATTCTACCTAATGACAGACTTTATTTTGTATTCACAACAATATCTGCTTCATGTTGATGCACATGCTCTAGAATTTATCACACAAATCTATAAGGTACTTTAAAAAAATGTGAAACTTAAAAAAAAAATTGTTTACAGAAAGCATGTATTATGGAATGCGCTAAAGAATTTTTGTGTGCTTCAAATTTTTGACTTTTGATGTAATATAATTTCTCACTGCTGTGCTGCTGCTTTGCATTACTGTTTTTAGAATCCTGAAAAACATGCATCAGTGTAAATGTGCTAAGTACACAGAAAATACTGTTTTGGGAGACAAACCAAGATACAAAAACTGTAAAATAGATATGAGAATTGAAAACAGGAATGTGATACAAAATTCCATCTACGTAGTACATGTTTTATGATATACATTCATTCTTGATGAAATACTGGATAATTGCTTTATAGTTAAATATTCTTAATAGAGAGACTTAGAAACTTATGAGGAAGTATGTTCAATAATTTTTTTCCACTTGTTTTGTTTTGACTTTTCCCTGATTTACAAGTTCATTATTAGATTGTGTTTTTAAACCAATTGTTTATTAATTTTGATCAGTTACAATTTGTTTAGTGGCCTTGGTGGAATTTGTGAGTTGTTGTTATGATTTTAGTTTGCTTTACAAGTTAGCTGAACTTTAACAGCTACGTCAGTTTCTTGAAAACAATGGATTTAGTGTTTTAATTCCTGAAACATCAATTTTTTAATTAGTGATTGAAGTTGGGAAGTATTTTCAGAAAGAGGAGTAGATTTGTATGTATTATTACTTGTACTCATATCATACAATGGCCATTTGTCCTTTATAGATGGGTTACTTGTCTGATTTTCTTAAACCTCTTGTTTTCAATAGTAAACTATGTTAGTACTGCCAAAGTAATATTATGTGTTATCCTAATGTAAATAGTTTGGATGCTATACTAATGTAAATAATAATGTAGTTAGTGCTATACTGATGTAAATAATGATGCAGTAGCATACTTATAACTTATGAGACTTGGTCTGGGAGTCTTTTTGGAATTCCAACTACACATCAATGTGTTTTCATGCTGTGTTAAGGATTATGTAAAATAATTTGAAAGTGAATTTGGGGTTGTGTTTAAAAAGAAAATCGGCTATTATTTTCTTATTTAAAAGTTTCAATGTATTTTTGCATCTTTATATTATTGTTGGAGAGCCATTTGGAGGCCCCTTATAGTAGGAGGCCCAGGGCGGACTGCCGCCCCCACCCCAGGTATGCCCCGGTTATATTTAATTCCCATTAAATATAAAATATAAGAAGAAAGAAATTGCTATATTCTCAAGGACAATGGTTAGTTTTTTAAAATATATTTTGCTGGGAATTGTAAGTGATGTGGTGACATAAAAGTAAAATTGAACACTTAATTATCTTCTCACTTATTATATTATAGGGCAAGTTTTGATTTCATGCTTTTTATAGTTTTAGCTCTGAAATGTATTAGTAGTACTCTTAACTGAGTTTCAACATGCTACTCTAATGGTATTATTTCCTTGTTAGGTACATTTTCAATTATTATCTATAGATTTTGGTTCAACAAATTTTTATTATATTTTTAGTGATTTATTAAAATGTATACATTTTTTTATGCATTCAGACAATTGTCTGATGTGCTTCTTTTTTTAACTGTTCTTAAAAAAGTGTTGATGGAATTTTCTCTCCCGTACCAACTTTTCTTGTAGGTTCAACATTGGCTAAAAGATGTTGATGCAGCTAAAGCTACTCAATTAGAAGAACAAGTTTTGGAACTTTGGGACCGAATTTACCAGGCTTGGATGACTTCAGGCACCACTTCCATTGGGCCAAAAGTGACAACTAGTGCAATTTATGCCAGTTTTGATAGTATAGTAGAAGATGTGCAGAAAACACCAGGTGCTACTCCTAAAGCTTTATTATTTTCAATATTTGAAAAAAATTGGAAAATGGAATATGCTTCCAAATTTTGATGCATTTTGATTTAATACAAGTCCAGTTATTTGTCCATTTGTTTGTTGGATGGTTAGTCAAGACTTGAACTAAAAAATATTACAGCCTTTTGTATGGACATTGATCAATATATTTTATACCATTATTCAATACCATCTAAATACATCAGACATTGTTTAATTTTCAACTGCTAACATAATGTAAAAAAAGTGTATTTTATTATTTGAATTTCAAATATAAACTCAATGCCCAGTGCAACAAAATGGTTGGATTGGACCGTCAAGCAGAGACCGAGATGGAAGACTAACACATGATACACATTTACATTCATGAATTGTAAGGAATGAAAGAAAACAAATAGGCATTGCCTGTTTGGTCAGCTTTCTTTTTTTTTTCTCCTGTCATTTGTGCATATTGACACACAACTGGTGAGAGAAAACAAACAGTAAAATGGAAACTGTAACTGAAATAACTTTGTCACAAGGCGTTCACTCTTGTAAGTGTGCAAAGGATCACACCATCAATTTTATCAAAGTAGCTGATGAAAACAAAAAAAATCTGGATTGGAATGGAAATACATAGTTAATCCCCTTAACCATGCCAATTATGAATTTATGATCAACTTTTGTCTCTTTGTTATGTATTGTTATCAGAATTTTGTTTGTGCATATATTTTAATAAACATATTCTGAAAATTGTTTTGCTAGGTATATATCAAAAGTTTTTTTTTTTGTCACAAAAATATTATTCCTTTTATTTTTCAGAACTGCTAAATGTAGCTGGAATAATGGCTTTTCTCCAAGAAAACATTGGAACATTGCTCACAGTGTTTGATTCATTATGGATTATACTGAAAGGAAATGTAACACTGTTTATGGATTCATTCATGGCTATTGTCATGATTGTTTTTGGAAGTGGAACTGCAGTTATCAACTTTTTTTTGAACTTGGTATGTCCATTATGAACTTAAGTTTCATTTAATTTTAGATAACACTGCTAGAGAAAGTGGGTTTTCCTTTTTTGCAGATAGTGTTTCTTACAGCACTTTTCTACCTCTTGGCTTCAAGTGATGAAATGTATAAACCAGTTGACCTTATTACCAAGTTCAGTCCCAATAGTGGTAATAGATTTGCTGTTGCGTTGGAAGATGCCATTGCTAGTGTTTTCCATGCCTCAATAAAGCGTGCCATTATATATGGATTATGGACATGGTTAATTCATAACTTTTTCCAGCTAAGACTTGTATACATACCTTCAGGTAATTAATCTTTATTAAAAACAATTAATTTATTTGATTTTTTGAATCAACTGTGTTAATGTCCTTACATTATTTCTTTTGATTATGTTTATTGGAATTTCTTCCGGCATTATCCTCCATCTTAACCTCTTCAATCATAACAACAGGTGTATTGGTTCTCACTAATTTTTGGATGTTTTCCGTCTATGGCTATCTTCAGGCTTGAGACACCGCCAGTATTTGGATATACTTATGTTTTACTAGTGAGAATGCTACCATTTGGCCTGGTGGAGTTGGGAGTCCTGTAAAGTTGTTCACATACCTTTGCTACCTGAAGTTTTAGAAATTCTTCTTTAACAAGAGCTTATTCTCCTGTATTGGTGCAGGTTTTCACAGCTATTTTTTGTTAGTACAGTAGGCATTGATTGTCCAAACTGGCATCATGGAAAGGAAATAGAATTTAAAAAATTCCAATTTTCTCTGAACATACTAAGTCTTTAAATTAAAAGAATTAGAGACAGCTGCTGTAAAGAGGAAGCTGTCAACTTTGAAGCAGACAAGAATTAAAACTTTATTTGTGTCAGAGAATTAATCTTGGTACACATGTACATACATACAACTTATACATATGTTTATTGTTTATTTTTTTCAAGATGAACTACATGGTACATGCAAATAAACAAAGTTGCTGTTTGTACAAACATGGTTGGTTGTATTGTGTGTTTATTTTCATTTTTATCTTATTAAGTGAATTTTGATTAATTAAACCATCCCTGACTACATTAGTTTTGATAATCGACACTCTACTGTATTTGAAACTTCTTATAGGCTATTAAGCTGTGTCATCATCTTGTAAAAACTCGACTTGACTTGGTATTTGCTGCCTACAATCCAGGAGCAAGTCTTGGGCATGGTATCCAGGTTTAATAATGTACGGATGGGTCTGTAAGAGGGGAAAACTATGGGTAAATACCATACAGGAGAGGGAAAATGTTCAGAAACATTGTACTATTTTATTTTGTTTATTAGAAGGAAACGTATCTGATTAATGGTATGAAAATCTTTCATTTTGTGATGATTTGTTTGTTTAAACATTTTAGTCGATATACAATGTGTCATAGTGACCTTGTGTCCTTTATAAAATTTCATGTCTTCAAAATCCGTCATATTGTTAAAAATTTAAAAGTTCAGTTATGACAAGTCTTTCTACTTAATTCTATTTTAACAAAGTATTTGATCGATTCTTCATACTTTGAAAGTTTTCTTAAACACTATATCCATAAAGTGGGTCTTTTAGATCTTTTGCTGACCTTAATATGTCAGAGCTCTTTTTTTTTGTGGGTTTATAAATAGACTTGAAATTGTTTTTCCAAAATTCGCGCTATTCTATTCATAATACAATGGATATTGGGCAGAAACGTTCTCCTATTTGAGTCTTATGGATCCTATTTCTTCTTCTTTTCTTCTCCTGACTAGCAACCCTCAAGACCTATTGAATATGGTATTATTCTTTCCCTATGGATTTCTTTGTGAAGAATGGTTGGTCTATTTGTTATTAAAAATATCACTATATTTCATAAAATGGATATATATATATATGAAGATGATATTCACATTTGTATTTTGGTATTTGTTAGGTCAAGAGTTTCAAACTAAGTTATTTTAATTGTAATACCAACTACTTTCTCTACAGCACATAGTTAGGTGAAGAAATTCACCCTCAACAGATTAAGAGGAAATAGGCCTGCTCATGGCTCTCCATATTTACTCAAAAATACATCATTTCAAATTTTATTACCATGCACGACCTCTTTCCAGGTGACTTGAGGTCTGTTTTGTGTCTAGTAAAAAAATATTGAACTGTTAATCTCTTCCTGAAATAAATAAATATAAACATAATAATAGTTGATGTATAAATTCATGGCATTTTAAATTGTGGCCCAAAGTGTTTTACTCTTGTTATTTAATAGATAGATTCTTAACAATATGTGAAAAATATTAAAAGACAATGCAATATTGATTAAATTATTTTTATTGCTGGAATATATCAATAAAGTCTTTTATGGGACATGAGAGCTGTTTCTCCAGATTTCCCTTCTAATTACATTAACTATAATCTTGCACTTCATGTATTTAAATTATTAGTAACCAAATGTTTCAGTGTTTTGGATGTAATGATCCTTTTTCTGACAATTCACATATTATTTATGCTATTGTTAGTTAATAAATGAGTAAGTATTATGAGTCATATTAATATTATTGTCAGTAGGGATAATACAAAATTTCTTTTTCAGTATTGGCTGCTCTGTTGGGTGCTATTCCATTTATGCCTCCCTACTTACCTAGCATAATAGCTGCTTTGGAATTGTACTTTCAAGATTATACTTTATATGCTGTATTACTTTCTCTCATACAGATCTTATCTGTTACTACAATAGATACAACTATTTACAAAGAGATTAAAGGGTGAGTTTATTGAAACAGCATCTTAAAATTTTGTTCTAACATATATTGATTGTAAATCAAATGAAATTTAAAAGTAGAATGTTTATATGATAACGAGAAATTAGAATGGGCAAAAGTATGCGAGTTATTTTTGCCAGGGAATTATTTAACTCCTTTTGTTATTATAGTTGGATTATTTCTTTGATAATTTTGTATATTCAAAATTGAGTCATTTACTGAAATGTTATTTGATTAATCTTTCCCTACAGTTCTGTCTTAATTGCTTTATTTTTCTTTTTGGGATAAATTGATGTATGTTGAAAAAAAATAAAGAGATATGTTTTTTCTTTTGATTTAGAGGAGGGCATCCATATTTGACAGCCTTGTCAATTGCTGGAGGAATGTTTTGGCTGGGAGCTGAGGGTGTAATAATGGGTCCTTTATTGCTATGTGCACTGTTTGTTGCTATTAATATGTCTACATATATATTACAAGGCAGTGATTCTGAACAAGAATTACAAGAACATATGAAACATCTCTCAGAACTGGGTCAGTTGAATCAACTACGTAAGTCAGTTACTTCATAAGTTTATTCTTATATTGATTTGAAGCCAAAGATGAAAGTTAATCTTTGTTCTCCTCCTAGAATGCTTTAGAAGATCAATATTTATTTAGAAAAAGCATTCCTTTTTTGTAAAGGATCGTAACTGCATTTATAATTTTATATATTATATCAGAGCACAGTTCTATCTGTTGATCAGTGGAAGTCATTACATAGTCTTAACACTGTAGATGCATGTTAAAATATAATTTGCTTACCTTTCTATTCAAATTAATTTTTACTAAATAATGATAATGTATAAACATGTACGTATTGTGTGAAGTGCTACAAGATTCATCAATTTGGTGTTTCAAAGCTTTTAATCCCAATTCATGGCTGTGGCTTAGTGTTACATTTAGAATTTTTAACCACTGAAATATGCTGTTATACACAACATAAATGGGGTGCCTAATTTCTGTGATAAATGATGTCATTCTCATCTGTTTTGATATTCTAGAATTCTATCTTTGTATTTTGTTAAAATTGTTTGTATATTTATTTATCTTGTATAATCTTTTATCATTATTTAAATATTTTGAGTAATATTTGTTGTGTATCTTTTCCTTGTCTATTCGTTTAAGTATTATTTGGTGTTTAATTGTTATCGTAATAGATGCAAAGTTGTCAGAGTTGCTAAGAAGGTGTTTCCTGAGAAAAGGTTATTTTTACATCATTCTAATGCTTGATATTCTATTCATTGTTTCTAATATGCAAATTATTTATTAAAATAATTAGAAAAAAGTGGTTTGTTTTTCATTGTTATGGTCACATTTATTTACTTTCCTCTGAAAACATTAAAAATATATCATGCGCCCAATTTCCTAGCTTATTTGCCTCCAAGTGGTCATAAAGAGTTTTTAACTCATATATTTGTATATGTTTATTCACTTATTAACTATGTTCATGTGTTTACTTGGAGATATTTTGAGTGCATAACTTATGTAAAGTAACAATACCTTATACTTGGTGAACAGTATATAGATTTTCCTGAAGAAAAAAAAAGGGGAACATGATTTATCAACATATTGTTCAGATGATGGGTATTCATTCCAGTCAATAACATATTGTAGCCTGTGTAGTAAGTCCACTTGTTTTCTGATGGATATATTTTACAAATGTTTATTCCCATTTATAGGATGGAATTTTGAAGCTGCTCAATATATAGCATTCAAACTCTAAGAATATAAAAAATGAGAACTGTTTAGAGACTATGTAAATCTCATCACCAAGATTGATGCACCCTTTTTTTTAGAGAATGAAACCTTCCTTGTATTTACTTTTCTGGAACTGGTGTGAAATGAAACTGAATTATTAAGTACATGTAATAAGTCCTTACATTTCAACCACCCTTCGCTAAAAAGGACAACATTTTTCAGGAACCTGCTTGTATAATTCTTTTTCAATAGAAATGAAATCCCCAGTTAAAAGCTTTGTATCCTATCATTACTTCTAGGTTTTTGAGACAGATATTAAATTTTTGTGGAATAAGATGATCAGTTTTATCTGCCCCATCGACTGTTAAATTCTTCTTATATTTTATCTCATTGTAGTTTTATTGATAATAAATAAAAACAAAAATTATTTTAATGTATACTGGGGATTGTTTCCTTTCTTTATGACAGTCACATATGTTATCTTTACTCACTCTGCTGTTGTATACAAGCATTATCTATACAGAGTAAATATTAAGGGGGCACTGATTCCTATCAGGAAAATGAACAGAAAAGTTGTGTCCAGGAGCAACAAATACTGATATTTATTCCACAATGAAGCAACAAATACTGATACATTATCTATTTACCATATTATTTAATCAATTAATTAATTGCCAACCCTGAGGAACAACATTAAACTTACTTAAACTCTCTTGATTTTGTAATGTATCTACTAATTGCTTTCTTGTGGACTAACAGTCCATTTTTGAAAGTCTTGATATGATCTTTTTTGTTCCTTTCCCTTTGAGGAATTTTCTCCTTAGGTTGACCCCTTACTTAATATTAATCTTATATAACCTCATTCTGGCCAAGAATTTTCTGTTTTCTTTTGGACACCGATTGTTACCAGAGAGTAAATTAGCTTGTCGTCTCCCACTTGGACAATGCAGAGCTCAAATGATTTTTGGCAGTAAAATTTTTCATATATCACTCACTGGGTGCAAGCTATCTCTGGAATGAAAATGCACAAATGAGAATGGATTTTTGTCACTTACTTAACTTTGCCTCACGTTCACTGTGTGTAAACTAAATGGTGTAACACTGTAATAATGACTTCTCTGAACATTTTTGTTTGTATCAAATTATCATTTTTACTGCCACTTATTTGGACATTACCCATTGTCTTGACCTGTTTGAGTGTTTTCAACAGGTTTATAGCACACGCTACGTTTGAGATGTTCTTCTTCAACGTCCATCTCCAAGCATTCAAATGGGTCCATTGAATAGCGTCTGTCTTGAGAAAGTACCTAGTTCAAGTACCAGTGCTGCAAGATGTCAAAAGACAGACGTTGAAGTAGAATGTCTGAAGTGTACCATGTGCTATATACCTGTTGAAAATACTCAAACACATCAAGGACTCTAATGACCTTGACAAGCCCTAAAGCCCCACAAAAAGAAAAAAAAATCAAACATGTCAAGATCTATAATGTTCTCCTCATGTGTAATTACAGCAGCCATTAAAGTACAAAAAGTTTTCTTCAATCCCCCCATATTTATGCTTATTTTTGTAATTATTTCATAGGGTCATATTCTCTTGTTTTTTAATAAAGCTGTGAAAGGATCAACGTACCATACTTCATAATTTTGAACAAATATATTGAATTTCTATCCTATATAATCAAGATCCAGAAAGTGGTACTACTACTTATTGAAGAGCTG
The DNA here is from genome assembly GCA_002313205.1 of Laupala kohalensis. Taxonomy (NCBI): domain Eukaryota; kingdom Metazoa; phylum Arthropoda; class Insecta; order Orthoptera; family Trigonidiidae; genus Laupala; species Laupala kohalensis. Next base: position 463,473 of record NNCF01128184.1, on the reverse strand, counting down.
TAAAATATATATTGCAAATAGTTTTCTCTACTGGCAAGAGCACAGAAGTGTAAATTTAGAAAATATTTTTTCCTTTGTCACAGCACAGAGCAATATTTAATAAATCAAATTATTAATCAAACTGAAACTTAAGCCCTAATCTACATTCAATAAGAACATTTTTCAAGGATTTTCCCTCCATACTTTATTTCAGATTCAGTGGATACGTGTGCCCTGGCAAAGAGATCAAAATGGGAAAAATTTTAATCGAATATAAATTGACTTATTTTGTGTAGAATAAATTCCTTAAATAAAATGAGTCAGCCCTAACATCATTAGATTGTGAGCAGTTTAATAATAATCAATGCATTCCAAAACATCTCATGGCTATGCAAATGCACGTTATCTAGGATCATCAAAACCATTAGTGTAATAATGGTAATAAATTTCACAAAAAGTCAGTGCCAGGAGACAAACTAAAAAGATTAGGTTGTGTTATTTCCAAACTCACAGGTTCACAAGTCTAGTGTCATTCTTTGAGCACTTTAATTTTTCTGTTGTCTTTTTTGCTTCTCCCTTAAACATTCAATCTAAGAGACGAGAGCAAACTTTGTAGACTACTTGTGATCAAATGACATGACAGTTTGTGCTAGCTTAGAATACCTAATAACAAACTACAGAAGAAAAAAAAAGCTCATGATATGCTGCAAAAGAACTACCGCCTTTGTTCACACTTACAAACCAGAAAATAACATTTTGTGGAAAATCAAGGAAATTTGGNAACTACCGCCTTTGTTCACACTTACAAACCAGAAAATAACATTTTGTGGAAAATCAAGGAAATTTGGAAAAAATAATTTGGTCTGCATCCTGGGAATATGACAAGACATGAAAAAAATCAATCCACAAAACTAAATAAGATAAGATGAATTAATTAATTTTTCACTCATATGAAGTAAAAAGTATTTAATAAAACATTTTCCCAAAATAGTAAGACTTTCCAATCTCACACAGAATCTAGTTTACAATATAGGCACATATATAGTATAGACAACAAAAATGAATATACAAACACCAAAAGAAAAAGTTTGAGTATACACATCACAGTTTAATCAACAAATTTTCTCAGGTTTGAATGATGTTAAATTAAGTTTCAGCTTGATCTGTCATCAAGTTTGGAGAAAATAACTTCATATATCTGAAAGTTCACAGAAAAACAAATCTCTTTGTAGAGAAGTTAAATAAGTAATTTGATAATTCTGAATAACTTGCTTTTATACCTAGGATTAATGAATAATGTAAAAGTGTCCCAATCAAATACAAAGAGAGACAGTATAATAGAAGATTTAAAAACCTTGTAAACTTCCAATAATACATACTTGCTAGAGATGAAAATTACAAAATAAATGTAGATTACAAACTGCTATAAAAAATAGTTTGAATTGACACTGAATTCAAGAGAGTTTGAAACCTCAATAAAAGTTACAAAGGTTTCATGGTAGTTTGTGGATGGTAGTATGATCAATAAAATCTTTTAAATTATTTATATTATCCCACCAGAGATGGAGGTCATTATTTATGATAAGTCTAAACCATGGAGTGAGAGAAAGAGATGAATGTGCAAGTGAAGCCAATTCATCCCTGGTAATATAACTCACTTCACTAATTTCATCTGCTTTAGGTTTTACTGTAACATCTTTATGAAGGAACAAAATATAATCAATTTCATGTTCTCCCCAAAGGCCACCATCATTACTAGCTTGGTAATGAATTCTAGTCAGATATTGAAATTCATCAAGAGGAGCTTCACTTGGAGGGATACCGAGCTCATACTGAAGTCTACGCTGAGCTGCTCTACGGATACCTAATGCCCCAGTTTCTTCGAGTTCACCAGGTATATCATAGAGAGGATGACTACAGCAGGAATTTGTGAAACAATCAGGAAATGTTATTTTCTGAGACGATCGTTTCTGAATCAAAAGTTCATTTTTTGAGTTGAATAAAAAAACACTGAAAGCTCTATGAAGAAGAATACTCCCATTAGGATTCACTTTATGACAATCTCTCTTACTTGCTCCACCAAGTACTTTATCATTTTCATCAATAAGTATACATTGCTCTTCTAAAGCTGCTTCCTGAGGAGATAGCAAGGTTTTTGAAGCAACCGAATACCGCTTCAGGAACACCAAATTAAGTCCACTGACAACACGTTTCGCTACGTTCATCTTGAGAAATAATCACGGCTTGGTTCGAAATGATAACTTCAACGGCTCTTAGCGATAAGTCCTCAAACGGAACTTAATTTTAAAAGAGTACAACGAAAGGAAATCATTTGCAATTCAATGACAAACTTCGGATAATCCTGGCACTTACGTCACTCGCATTTTTAACTAATGAAAATTATGCATTAACACAGCGAACACAGAAACTTAGCACAGCTAACAACATCCCTCATCACACTTTCTCGTTTCGAAATACAACTTTCACATATCTGCTCCGTAAGGCAACGTTACCTCTTTCCTGCCAGTTGACAAATATTTTACCCGTGTTATCTTCCACAGTTGTCATTACAGTTTACACACACCACTGCTTAGCAGTGCAACCGAGGAAGTAAGTGTTACCGGTAATAAAGGCGTTAGATTATGTGGTGCGTGTTACTACACACTCCGAACAACAAATAGTCTGACCACTCATGTTTGGGGAAAAAATGGACAGTGGATACTGGTGGATACTGCCTGGGCCTAGCTTGGACTTGGCTTGGACACTGCGATGCGCAGACGATGCGACATGCCCACATACACAGTATAAGATTGAGAAGTAAACCGAACACACACTTGATCCTCATGTGTATTGGCATCGTACTAGGAACTGCCGTATGAGATTTTCCAAATATCGTACGAGTAGAAGAACCGAGAACGGTTAGATATGACTTTCCAAAACCGTACCAATGTTGAGTACTCATAAAATAATTGGTATTATGGATAATTCGAAACATCTGAGGGCATAGAGGAAGAATCAGAAGGTGAGCCGAAGACCCATCTCGCATGTGATTGTTTTGGCATTGTTCCTCTGACAACCGCCAGCAACCGCCAGATGGCATGTGACTAAAAGAACGGCCCTCGGCTGGTCACTTGAGTGGTCACATGAGAATCACTTTCATTAAAATTGTTTCAAATTATTTTGAAAAGCTCTTACCCCTCAGATGTTTCTACGTATACATAATATACCAATTATTTTAAATGTACTCAATTTAAAATTGATACGGTATTTGAAAACCATATTTAACCGTTTTCGGTTCATTTACTCACACGACATCTGGAAAAGCTCATACGGCAGTAACTGGTACGATGTCAATATGAACACATTGAATACGAGGATCAGGTGGGAGTTCGACGCACTTCTCAATCTTACACTTCGTCTAAGAAGTACTAGTTTTCCACAACATATTTGAAACATTTTTAATTCGACTAATGTTCTCACGTGACCACTCAAATAACTAATCAAGAGTCATTCTTTTGGTCACATGCCAACTGGCATTTGTCAGAGGAACAATGCCAAAATAATCACAGGCTTGATAGGTCTTCCTATTCCTCATCCATACCCACAGATAACAAGCTTTGTGAGTTTTGATCGATTCAGAAAAATTGTTTCCAACCTAACATAATTCCTGCGTTGCAGAATACCGGTAATCGAGGAGACACAGGTGATATGCCCGTGACTCCCTGTCCGGAACTTTTAATTTAATAAACACAGATTACTCCAGATGAGTACATCTCTGGTTAAAAATGAACTACTTTTTGATCCGATGTATGCGCAATGGGAACATCTAGCGAGTGGGGTTTCAATAATTTGATGGATTAGTAGCATCGACAACAGCTAGGTTCAATCGTTTTAATTTCCATCTCCATTCCCATTCGTCATATTCCTTCCATCATAGCTAAGTAATAGGAAATTGTAATTTCATGTTTCACACAACACACTGAAAATATTTCAAGGAAAGTGTAAAATGTAAATGTGAAATACATTAAGTGTTGTCATACTAGTGTCACCTTGCCTATATGGGAGGCAAAACAAGGTTGAGGCATCTTGCTTGCGGTTAAAGGTAAGAATCACACCCATTGTTCATCACAGCTGGTGCATGATAGAACCCACAAAAGGTAAAATCAAGAGAAATTTTTTGACGTCTGACATCTGAAGGAAAAATCCAAATGAAAATAATGAAGCAATGAAAAATAATGTGGAGTGAATATGATTAACTGTCGAAAAAGGTTTTATATTGTCGTAGCGTAGGCGAATCATTGCGCATTTTCAAAAAAAAACAATTCTAGTCTCAGGTGACGCTGGTTCAAACACTGTCTGATCCAAGTAAATTCACGGTGGTGGACGAAGCTGTGTTCGCGGCAGGATTTCTCGGGGTACTCCTGTTTCCCCAGACATTCATTCACTGCAACCTTCACTCATCATCGCATTCACGTGTCATTCTTGTCATCCCCATCATTAGGAGGCCGTATGAAAACAAGCGGCAGTCGTGTGCAACAATTAGGACACAGAGAAGCCCGAACGCGAAGCAGCAAATGCTGTTAGAAGTCATCTACTCCAGAAGCAATTCTGACACGATATCATCATCAAATCTAACTTTAAGTGACATGTTTCTCACTGTTTCTCGCGTCGCCACGGTGCGTGAAATAGCGGAGAGCCTTGTATCCTGCTCTTCGAAACCAACTCCAATGTAAAACACTTGCAAGCCACCCCCACCTGGACAAATCAGTCAGAGGTCAGATAGCTTCTGATCGCTCGCCATAAGCAGACATTTGTCTCCAGTAACCGCATCAGTGGGTGCCGTGACTCTTCACCCTTTATACCCCTATTTTGAAAATGACTGTCACAAATCTAGACAGGACCCTGGCAGGACAGAGGGAAAAGTGTAGTCCGAGTAACGCTACCTAGGAAGTCTCATATCGTCCATACAGGATAACAACTGGAAAAAAGAACAATTTTAGGAGAAGCAACAAACAACAATGAAATTATAATACTAAGAACCAACATATGAGACATAATAATATTCATACTAATTGTGCACTGGTCAATGGTTAAAACTACTATGGAATTAATGTTTCCGTCAATTTATTAAGCTTCTGAAGCACTTCTAAACATGAACCTTTTTTGTGGTATTTCGCGGATGCGTCGTTCTCTCGGATAGGTGATATGAACATGTTAGTGTGACGTTAAATGTTGAAAACACTGCGATAGAGGCAGTCATCTGCTTCCATGAATAACATAGTCACTCACAAAAATAGCAGTTGAATTGCAGCGACAGTGTGGGAAGGATGGGCATCCCAAGAATGTCCGGAGGGTGAAAAGCCGAGATTACAACCGCCGAGTAGCGCGAAGAAACGTGGGCAGCGTTTGGGGGCAGGATTCTCGTGAGACGCAAGGCAAATAAAGATATTCGGAAAGACCACTATAAAATATAGAGGAGTTAGTGTCGTGATGCATATCTTCTGATGGCGAGGAGGAATTATAGTTTATGGAGAACACGATGACAAAAAAATTACCTGACTGTTTTAAAGGAGTAACTCCATAAGACTTCTGAAACGTTGGTCATTAAACAGTTCTTCAAATTTTATCAAAATAATGACCCGCAACTCAAGGTTCAGTGCGCTTGTGGCTGCTTTATAATTGTCACAAAGTGATTGAAACGCTTCCACAATCTCCGAACCTCAATCCTACAGAATATTTATGGAATGAACTGGACTCGAGGATAAGGAAGGAAGAGCTGAAGAAAAGGCTGAACCATAGACTTAAAATATAAATGGACTCAACCGTCTCTGCTGTAGGTTGTCCGTGATAACCCATCCTGGCCCGGGTTTTTCTCCGGTTTTCCTTCGGGTAGAGGCGGATTTATCATACAGGTTCTCTAGGCTTTGTCTAGGGGCGGGTCTATTGTAACAATAAATCGTGAATTTAGTGTTATTTCAATTCTTTTGATTTTTAAGCACTATACTCAGAATAATCTATAGTTCGATAATAACTTACATGTAATTTTTTGCTTAAAATTACAAACATATTGACATTCTATTAGTATTATAACTCGCAGCTAACTTTTTATCTTATCTAGGAATTTTTGCTGAATTTTTTGAATCCGCCTCTGCCTTAGGGCCCTTGATCGGAATTGATGGGATGGTCCCTTGCTTGCTTCCGGAGAGTAAATTAGTTTTTTTCCCTCCACGTGGTCATACGCAGTTTGTACTGTTTTTTGACAATAAATTTATATCGATTTATAAATTTATATCGATTTATATCATGAGTCAGAAGATTCTGAGACGTGTCATAGTGGAATAAGAGAATTTGTGCCTGTCCCGAGCTTGCGCAGTGCAAGCCAATCGTATCTAGACATTTCTCGGAACGGGCGTATTAGGATATCGCTTCTCGCCTACAACTCAGTCAAACGTATTACATAAATCTGTTCAACAACTTTAACTTCCCTCTCAAAAATGTCTTATGTTTAATTGGCTGACCAACATCCCCTCCACCTCGATATGCAATGGCACGCCTAGTCTTATTCCACTATGAAGTGTCGCCCTCTCGCTCGCACACCCGCTTGGAGGATGTAAGGAATTACTGCGCAACGACTTGTGAGCAGCAGTCAACAGTGAGGGAAATCGAGTTACCCCTCCTAAGCCGATGTGTGAGAGAGACAGACACTTTACGTTTTCCCTTTCGGACAACCGGTGCAGAAGACTGTTGGGTCTATTTGTATTTAAGTCTATGGGTTGAAGGAATAGTGGAAAAAAGTAGAGCCAACTTACACTAAAAAAAACTTGCAGAATCGTTTATGCTAAGTCGTTGAAAAGAAGGGTGAACAAACCCAGTTTTAAAAGTTATTTTTGGTTGTAAGAGAAGGTTAAAATAGTAAGTAACCGAATATTTTTGTGAGGTGCTTTCTTTCGTTAAAATGCAATTATATTTATGTATTTCATTTTAATTGAGTACTTTGTTTCGTTTTTCTTACACTTTGTTTTCAGGAATGTTCACAGATACAAATACTTTTTCTTCCGTTATTCATTGCTTTCATCTCTATTCATAATTTAAATGAGAAAATCAAAATCACTCACTTTATGAAAGTGACAAGATTTTTGCGAGTGACTATAAATTACGGAAAATTCCGGTATATTTGTGTATGTGCGCATAACACAAACATGATGATGATGATGATAATAATAATAATAATAATAATAAAATTATTGTCAAAAAACAGCATAAGTTGCGTATGACCACGTGGAGGACAGTAAACTAATTTACTCTCCGGAAGCAAGCAAGGGACCATCCCATCAATTCCGATCAAGGGCCCTAAGGCAGAGGCGGATTCAAAAAAATTCAGCAAAAGTTCCTAGATAAGACAAATGATATATAATGAAAGAAATGACTTTTATTGCATCTGTAAATCTTAGCATAATTATTCATAATGATTTTAAAAAATGTCAACGACATTTTTTGTCAACTATGACATTACATTAAATTGACATGCATAGTTTAGGAGAGATTAATTGTGATCACTTGTACCCAAAATTGAATAAATTTTCCTGAATACGCAAGTGGATTGATTTTAAGGGTTCTTCATTTATAAAAGGAATTAGTTTATTGACTATTGTGTCTTTGAATTGTCAGCGAAAATTTGATCAGCTGTACGCGGCTGTACGTCTGAATCAGCTGGACGTGTATTGACAAAGACAATGCAATTCCCAAGTCATAGGAAGAAAGGGCAAAGAAGATAGAGCATGAATAACGTCTGAGAGAGACGAAGTAATGAAATCCGTAAATGGGAAGAAGATGGAGAATCAGGGTGGCAGTGGGTGGCAGTGTGATGGTGACCAACGGTGACTGTCGCCGTACTGCTTGTACTCGAACTCGAACAAGTCGAATCTGAGATGTGCTTGTCATGTCACTTGAAGCTTTGTCTACTTTTTCTAATCTCGAAGTGATTGTGTGCATTGTTATTTTTTCATTTTGATACGAAAGAATCGCACTGCTGTTATGGGACTTTTATTAAGCGATAGGTAACGAGATTAGAACGAGTAGTGAACATTTCTGTGATTAATTGTAAAACTACGATGGTTATGCTATTGTTCTCACTTCAGCTTAGCAATTCTCCAGACTAAGAACGCAGTTATTAGACGAGAGAGTTTCCTCAGGTAAAGTTAAGTGATTCATTGCGCTTTACCGACTGCGGAGTTTTTACTGCGAATGCTTTCTTTTGAAACGTTATCCCTGTTATCAGTTGTATACGATAACCCCCAATAGTGACTCCGCCCGCAGAACAATTCTCATATGTCTTAAATATTCGACCTGTACAAATTAATTACATGTGTATTGTTTGTTGGAAAATAGTTTAATACTTCTGTGTAGTCTTCTAAAATCCCACTGCTATTCTTCACATTGTCAATGTTGACACTTCTTCAGTGAGAGATTACCTCCATTTTTTCAGTATTAATTTTCTTTTTTCCCTTTATTTTATTCTTGAAGACATTTCTATTGCCATTTTAGAAAATTATGTTATGATAGTAATTATCTTTCTTTTCTTGTGTCATATAATTCCTTATATTATGTTTGTTAGTTTTCCCTTTACAATACTTCTGAAAGAAAAAAAAAAGATAAATCATTATCGTACAGTGTAATTTCACTGTTTGTACTTTTCATGATTTGATGAATTTTTTTGGTTTGAAGTGTATTTATGTTGAAATATTTATTATTCTCTATTGTACTTTTCTCCTTTTTATTATTTGTTTTAATAATATAAATTTAAGATTACTTTCAATGTCTATACAGTGATGTAAATGTGTCACAGTAAACAGTTCACTCTTACAAGCTTTCAGTTAAAGTAACTTATACTATTACAAAAAAAGCTTAACATTTTTTAAAGTTTCATTGAACATTTTCCTCTTCCAATTTTATGATAAAATGTATTAAACACATTTGCCAAGGAGGCATGATCAGTGCATCTATCCTTACTTGTCTTGTGTATATCCTTTGATGCTATGATGGAACTTTTCATTCACATATTACTGAGATAAATCTACTTCTTAACCATCCTCTTCATGAAGTAAACTATGTAGTCCATTTAACTTTCTTAATTATTACATTGTGACAACTTTTCTTATCTCTTTAAAAGTGGGAACGAAATTGTCAGTTCCAAAAACTTAGTTATACTGTCTTTCAAAGCTAGGACTGTACTCAGCTTAGAAAAAGTGTCTTAACCAATTGATCCTTTCATTTTACCTTGAATTAGATGATATGAATTTTAAATTATTATTGCAAATAGGCTTCTCTTTCTTTTTTGTCTTGTTTTTTTTATTTGCACGTTTAATCAGTGTGATATTTTTTTAAATTTGCATTATTTGTCTGTAAATTTTTGATAAACCTTTACTTTTCTTTTATTTAGTTAGTAATAGTCTTAACACCATGTAATGCTCTGTGATGTTAGTTTTTCTTTGGACATTTACATTTACAGAAATTCACTCGCAATAAAATGTACATTATTTCGTAAACAAGCTTCAAATGTCAGACTCTGAAATAAGTGACTATTCTACGACACAACTGTTGTTAATATTTAGGGAAGTTGAAGTAAAACTTCTTCAACATTTATGAATTTTCTACTTTAAATTTCATGACAATCTATTCTGTAGGTTTTGGAGAATCCAGACATATACGTACACAAACATATTCTTTAATATATTTCTTAGTGTGTTAAGTATATTATCTAGAGCATTCTCTGGATGATTGTTGCAATTTGTGAATTGAAGAGAAATGTTCATTGTGTGAATGAAAGTTCATTTTGTAAATATTCTTGAAGTTCACTGAGATTTTCAGAAACCCAATTAGTACCTTATTTTAACTAATGTTCTTACTCTAAAACTTCACTTAATATTACTGAACTGGAAAGGTGTGATGGTGGTTCTTGCTCCCAACAGTTATGATCAACTGTGGATCATAATGACTATGCAATATGCTAGATAATTGATTTTAACTGACTGTTATGGAATACGTGGGATTTTCAAATTTTAGTCCTAATGTATGAGGTGGTTTAAAATTTATTTTCTTTCAATTGCTACCCAACGTTATTAAAACTTATTGATATGGGAGCTTGACTTCATTTTCTCACAATTTTTTTACTTATATGTGAAATTAATAGTTCTGTTACCACCTGCATATAACTAATCTTTTGATCCACTGTTTTGATTGATCTTTTCAACTTATAACTTCTATCCAACAGTGTTTTCAGTTGTGAAACTAGAAAAAAGTAGAAGAGGAGTTATTCTTAAAAGCACTTGTCTGTTGAAGAGTGTATGTGGACATGTATTGTTTGGGTGGTTTGAAAGTGAAATCTACGACTTGATTTCAGGTTCAGTAGGTGTAAATATGGGAAGAACTTGCCCCCTGCCTAGCGATGGATAGTTTACAGGTGGGGCAGTCTGGCAGTAGTAAGTCCTCCAGCAGAAGTGCTTCTCCGTGTCGTCCCCATAGTGCTCATATTATTCCTCAAAACACATCTCACCTGCATCATGTTGTGGGGTGGGTATAGTTCTTGCAGTTTATTTTCTGTAACATTTTTCTTTGCTTCCATACCCTTGACCTGCGGATGGTTCAAATAAATTGAAGGTATTAATGGGTTCATGGATTTTGTGTGTCCAAGCATTTTATATTAAGGAGTTTGAAAGTTTGTGAATCTGCATGTATTTAATAAAAGTGTTTAGATGTTTGTCTGCCCTGAGCAGGATGTGAACCTCCATCCAGGGATGGGCAAACTGATTTTTTGATGTATTTTTGTTTAATATTAGTCATACTGTGATGATATTTTTACTTGTTACTCATTACCTATGATTTAAAAAGATTTCTGTTGTAATCTTTCTTGGGGAGGGAGGAGAAATGGAATATGGTGCGACAAATTTTTTTCTTGTGCATTTTGGTTATTTTGTTTCCTTGAAATACTATTTTTAACAAATGTCATTGAGAAGTAATGCATTGAAGTAATTAATCTGTATTTATAATGATAGGTTGAAACAGGACAATGAAACTTGGGTTCATTACTTAATCTTTTATTTACTTGTTATATACTTTACCTATTTAAAATGTTTCCTTGTTATTTACACATGTTAAGATTATCGATTTAAATTTAAATTTTATTGTCTACTGAATTATGAACATAAAAGCAGAAGTTGGTTATATTAAACTTGAATAAATAGTACTTTGAGATTCCTTTTTAAATCTAAAAACCTTTTGATTTATCTGATTAATTTTCCTGAAATTCATTTTCACTCTTCTCAAAAATATATATATTTCTGTCTTGCTCACAAGTTGCATTTGATTGAAGAATTTTTTTTTCTTTAAGTGATGGATAAGTATAAACAAGATTTGTTGAAAATGTTCATTTTAATGATTCTTCTATGAAGCAGAGGTCAGAGACACACACAAAAAAAAACATTGGTTCAAACTTTAAAAACTTCAAAAATAACTTATTTTTCATTATTACTCTTAATTGAAATTTGTAATAAACTTTTGGAATTTTCTCACTCTATAAAAAAGGAAATTCATTTAAAATTTGTCCTAAAAGTTTGTGACTTTTTGTTATTTTTTTAAGCTGTTGTGGTTTCTGAAGTGGATGTGTATTTTTGACCAAGATAATGACAAATGATGAACAAATTTGGAAACCTTGAAAGCCTTCTTGATTAATGGATTTTAGACTTGTCTCTTATTATCTCATTTTTTGTATGGAGTTAAAGAAATTAAGGTTGAAAAAAGTGTGATCAAAATGTTTGTCAACTATTTACCTGTCATTTAGACAGTATATGAATTCTAAAATAATTTGTCAAAAGAGGTGTAATTTACAGGAAGAGTTTAATTAAATTTTGAATTGTTTTTGAAAATTTAGACAATATTATTTACCTGGCCATCTCAATTTGTATTATTGTTAGTATATCTAATCTACATGTTTGTAGAACAGTAGGAAGTGTATAGTCTCTTATTATCCCATTGGATTTGACATGACTTCATATGAACAATGTCTCTGAAGGGGTTATAAAGGGCAAAATTTTTCCTAATTAGAAAAAAAAAGACAAAAAATGTTATTGCCTATTACACAATTATTTTTTTGTAAATTCAATTCATAATTTTTTAAAAAATTGTTAATTATAAAGACTTTAGTTTGGTCAAATATTCATCACTTTCTCTTATGTATTCTTGTACTCAATTGATCATACTCAAGGCTAAAACTGGAAATGAAAAATATAATTATGCGAGAAACTTGCAGTTCATAGATTATACATTATTGTGTTTGTATGATTATTTATGTCCTGAGAAATTCTATATTCTGTACTTCATTTGTAGGGTTGTAATGAATCACTTTTTGTTACTAAAAAATTTATCTACTTTTCCATGAGGCATATTGATTTGACATTGATATGAAATCAATACATAACTTCCTAAAATGTATAGCTCTGCATCCTCAAACTGGCTTTAGATGGAATTGAATCAAGAACTCAGTTCTTCTGATACATTACATAAATTAAGTATTAATATAATTATTTATTAACACTTGTTATATTATAAATTTTAATTTTTCATCAATTTTAATAAATTCGTATCTAAGAGTATTGTTTTTTCACTAGTGTTATTTTTGTTTGCTGATCATCACTGTCAGTTTATTTAGCTCCTATTCATTTCTAACAATTACAGGAATTTGGTGTTTTATATTAAAGTACAAAATAATGAAGGTTTATGTTCTAATAAACTTCTGTGGGTTGTATGTATTGAGTGGTCATATTATCTTGTAATAGAAACATAATTTTATGATTACGAGGTGACAGTTTTATCAAAACCATTTTCATAACAAGACTTCCTTAATAATGATAAAATTTATTCTTGCATACAACAAATTGTATTTTAAATTTATGAGTTCAATCAAATATTTTAATAAGATATATCGCATGAATATTTAGTATGTTAAGTGTTTTTCTTTGTAGATTCTTAATTTTTGTATTTCATTGGTGAATTAAACATATACAAGTGTGAATTCTAGGCATCTCCATTTTTGCTTCTAGCAATTTTATTTTGTTGTAAACTTTATTGATTTAATGAAGATAGGATTATGAATATAATGTATTGCGGTTTATGTTACTTAATTAAAAAAAAACGGCTTAGTGAGAACTTAATGTGATTGTTATGATGAGAAGAACCATAATATGTTTAATGTTTTTCTTTATATTTGAATTACCTGTAATGTTTAACTTATTTCATTAATAACCTCTTATATTCTTTTGTGTAAGTTTACTCAGGATTGGATTCTTCATCTATTTCATTAGCTTTGATGCACAGCATTAGTTTGTTGATGATGATGTTTCAGGAAATGGTGTTGATAGCAGGATGAATCGTTCTACTGCAAGTTTTCTTGGAGGCTACAGGTTTGTTAGGACTTAAAACATTTTGTTGAAGCATCATGGTGTTGGGGTAGTGTTGCTTGTTATTCTTATGGGAGATAAACTAATGTGGTGACAGATATTTAGATTGACAAAAATATTTCAATAAGAGATTGGCATGGGTGATGATGTGTTTTCTTATTTCCCAATTATTTTTTGTTTCCATAGGCTCTGCAGGCTCTGGTTGGATTTGGTGAGAGTTGGTTTGGGAAGAGAAGGGTTTTGTAAATGTTATTAAATAACTTGGATTTTTGTTATTCCTAAGCATAGTTAGATTCTGAGACTGCAAGGATGTTTGAAGAATATGTAATATATATATAGAGGCAAATCTATTGAAAATATATTTGGAATTTGTTATTTATTGGCTTTAATGTCTGTGTAAAGTTATTCTTTGTTTTCTAAATTTAGTTTCCGAAGGGTTTACTTTTGAGTTTTAATGCATTTTGCATTTCAGATTTTCTTCAGAGCTAAGATTTTATTTATGAGAGCTTTTTGGAACAGGTTAAATCACACAAAGGAGACTGGTGTGTTTCCTTGAAAAAGGCATTTTTTCATAATATTTGCACTTGTATAATATCCATGCACTTCATTTTCCAGGTTTATAGATTTTACATGTTTGATTTGGAATATACAAAATGAATTATCAGGAAGTATTTTTCTTTTATTGCAGCTTATGTTTGAGCTACTTATGCATGAGATAGGAAATTATAATTAATATAGATATCATTAGGAACAATATGCAGTTTATTTCAATTATAGGTCATGAAATAAAGAATCATCTTTATCTTTGCACATGTACTAATGTGGAACGTAATGAAATTTATGTAAATGTAGGCTTCTGCTGCCAGTCAGTATGAACTTGTTTGTCCGGGACAAACCGCGTCTTAGTAGATACAACTACCAACGTTGTGGCCTTCTTAAGGGCAATGTCAGAGTCGTACAGACCTAAGGCAGAGTACGTCAGCGAATAAGTCTGTATGACTCTGACAGTGCCCTGAAGAAGGCCACAGCATGATGGCCGAAACATTGGTAGTTGTATCTACTAAGACGCGGTTTGTCCCGGACAAACAAGTTCATAATAAAGTTTCCATGTACTTTGTTATGTAAGAATTATATGAATTATGATTGTGGAGGAAAATTACAGACAGATTGTTTCATTTATAAAGAGGGGTCAGGGTTACATTGGTCATATCTGGTTTGGATTGAGTCAGTAAAAAATTCTGGAGAGTCTGCAATGCAATGAGTTCCTATGTTTGGCATGAGACGTGTTCTGTTTCAGACATGTATTGATGTCTTCTGAACGCCTACTCTTTTGAAGGGCATGTCATCCCCTTCTACATGGTATTTATGGCTTAGTTTATAAAAAATTGCATGTTGTAATGTTTTTATAGATTTGATGAGTGCTGTTAATTTTCCAACAAGTGTATGCATGTCTGTATCGAGACAGGTTCACTTTAGCCTTGCTTGTTTCTTTCAGTTTTTATTGATATTTTATTGCTAATCAGGATCTCAAAATATTTTAAAGTGAATTTGTTCTTAACAATATTCTTGGCTTGTCCACTTATACAAAATCTATCTTCTCTTCTTGTACCCAGTTGCACCATAAAACAATTAACTCAAGTTCTGACAGTATTATCTATTTATCTTTTTATTCTAATGCAAATTTAAATATATACATTATAAATGCCTAAAGTAGAAGTTGAATTGGTATTTGTTTGTGGTTTGGAATTTATGGTGAGTGATCTAATTTCCTTTCATCCCTCTCCATTGTTTCCTATCTATCAATAATGGAATAAGACAAAAATTGGAGATTATAAAGGTAGCATGTTTGCACTTCATTAAAAGAAAACAGCATGAAAAATTATGTGATAGTTATAAATGAAGCAGTACAAGATTATGAGGTGGAAGAGGAACAAATCATATTGTTATTTGTAATCTTATGAATAACACATTCCTATTAAGATGCAATGGGCTCTAATGACCTTCGATGTTGACGAGCCCTAAAGCCCCACAAAAAAAAATAAATATTAAGATGCTTCAGAGGTAATAACTGATTCATTTATCACCATGTTATGGGGTTCACTCAATAGCAATGTAAAAATACAGAATCAAATGGAAATAGTTTGAGAATAATGTGTGAATATAATTTAAAAAATATTTTCCTTCTTAATATAATGTTTTCACTATCTTTGTATGTATTTAATTTCCTTACTTATTGTTAATCTGAGTCATTATGCTAACACATCTTGCACTAATTATGCATTGAGGTTCAATATACATTCTTAAACTGAAATCAGCTTTTACATTTTGTTTTGGCTGTAATTCTGCTTCAGTGAAATGTAGAATTGCAATTAGATAAACATTTTTCTTTATGTACTAGTACAATATTTTACGTTTTCTCCTGAGAAAATTAAATACATATTGCAGAAAGATGAAATACAATTTCTGTCTTCATTTAGTTCTTATTTGTCTTACATCCTCCTGGTTCCTCCCTTATTACCATATGCATTATGTATTTTCATTCTCCATTTGATCTCATTATGCAAGATTATTAATTAGCTTGTCTTCCTTTGTGCAGATATTGCGAGATAGATAATTTTTTACTCATCTCTTTTTTTCTCATTTTTTCATCTTATAATACTGGGAAGAACATGGAGCAATACACTGAAATCAGAATGCTGAACATTATTATGTAAAATTACTGTAAAATATGATTGATCTTGGTTTGATTATACCTGCTGGATGTAAATGAGGCATTATCTGGGGAGAAAGAATTATTGCATTGCACTTACTGAACAGTTATATGGAAGGCATCAAATCAAAATGAGTAAATCCCACTTTTGATTTTGATTACTGTTCCTACGAAGATTCTGGTTTTGATTTAACGGTGAACTATGGAAAGTGTTCCCACTGTTATTTAGGCTGTGAACTGACCGTGAAAAAATTTCTAGTGGATGCTTAAGTTCATATTGATTATGATGATGAATTATTTTTCCTATAAGAAATTAATGAAACATTTTCTGAAGTTTAATAATATAAATGGAATTTAATGACATCAGTTTAAGATAAATTAGTATTTTCAGAAAACTGGTTTTGTATATTAGATTCCATTTTATAATTTAGTTTTATCAATCGAAATTTCATATCAGAGTCAAGATAGTGAATAAAAATAAATAATTAACAAAAAGATTTAGAAACATTCCAAATTTTTTAACAAATGTAAATTAAATTTACCTATATTTATGATCAAATTATTCTTGTCAAAATGAGAGATTCTTTTACAGTGTTTGTGGTATTTTGTTTCAATGTAAAATTATATAGACTATTGAAATTTACAGAAAACTTGAATTTTATCGTTGTATGTCTCATTAATAAATTTTTTAGATTTAGTTTATCATGTTTATAATCCATCAAGTGAAATAAATTCATAAAAATCATTTTCAAACTGAAACCAAAATGAGAACATCTTAATTTAGTTTTGATTTTAAGATAAAAATGATTAGGGTCATTACAATTTGATGTTACCTCGGTTATTAATTTTTTTCTATTGGTTTCGATTTGGTACCTTGCTTATATGTTTAATTGAATATTTATGTTATATTGTAAAGCATTGCAGGACTACGAACATTAAAAATATTTTTAAATCTTAAATTCCTCTAATTGATTTTATAAAAGTATGAGAAGAATAGTTGAATTACTCACAAAATTGTATGATTTTTAAAAGAAAATATTTAGTAATGTTTTGTGAAAAAAGAGGGGAAAATAAGTTTAAAAAATTGTTTGTAGTATGTATAAATATTTCTTAAAATTAATGAAAAAAGATAACAGGAAGATAAAAGTCCTTTAAACAGTTTCATGTTTGATTAAAATGGATCTTTTAATATATCCTTTTTCTTTCTATTAAAAGTAAGTTGTGTGAAGTAATTATGTTATTTTGTTTGCCTCTTTTATCTGAATGGATATTTGATCAAAATTATTGTTGTTTATAGTTTTTTGAGATGTGTGAATATTATTGTTTGTGTGAGCTATTTCTCTTTGTATCATAAAATGTAGATGTTTTTGAGCATCTGTGTTCCTTTTCCTTTCCCCTATTACTTTTTATTTGTGTTCAATTATATTTTTTCTGTGAAGTGGATATCGGTCGTCTTTAAATATTGATTTCTCCTATGTGTATTGTTAAAATCGTGTTTTTCACCAGATATTATGCATCAATGTACCACCCCAGTGGGATTGTGTGATTCTATTCTGAAGTATACTACTCTATCTGTGTAAATATTTCTTTCACGTAACTCTTTCTTTATAAAAGAATCTTTCTTGCAGTAACTGCCTTGCTGTAATTTGCTTCTTCATATACCCCTTATTATCGTTTCAATTTTCCACCAATGAGTTTCTTGTAACTGGTTGCAGGAAACGTTCGGCTGATGCCAGCAGCGGAGGGAGCGGGAGCAGCGGGGGTGGTGGTGGAGGGGGCGGTGGCGGCAGGGGTGAAGGTGCGAATGTGGGAGCATCTATGAGTGGGTCTGTCAAGGGCAGACGGAAATCTCCTGTTGCACTCAGAAAGGACAAAGCGCCGACTGATGGAGGTGGTGCAGCTGGCATTGGTGGAGGGGGTGGAGGAGCAGGAGCAGGAGCAGGAGCAGGAGCTGGAACAGGATCAGGAGGAGGAGGGGTGGGCAGTGGAGCAACTCAGTCCCCACGACCAGAGGCGCTCTCTGCTCAGGGCTCTGAAGAAGAGAAGGCAGCACACAGTGGTCCAGAAGAAGATGCTGTGAGTGTGAATTTTATGTTGTTTTGTTAATTCTGATTCCTTTTTCACCCTTTTTTCCATTTTTTAAAGTCTCAAACCTGTGTGCATTTAAAGATGCTATTTTAAACTACAGTAAAAATAAAGTTGTTTATGCCTGAAATATTGATGAGTGTTGTTTTACATGAAATTTTCTTTTACTTGGACTTTATTTGACTTGACAAGACTTTATTTGATTTAAAAAATACCAATCAAAGTTCTCAAGTTTTCTTGTAATAGTTTTAGTACATCTTTTTAATTCTGGAGGGAAAGGTAGTTTTTGATGTAGGATTGATTGTAATGTTATTGTAAATTGATGTTTTATATTTGAATTTACAGGATGTATGTGCTGCTTCATCCTCTGTTATGTCTAACGGTTCTTCAGAACAGGTTATGGCTGGTATTGATGATGTTGATGGTCATCTTCAATGTGATATTTCTCGTACACGAGCTGCCATTGAACACATGCAGTCCAAGATAGGGCGCACCAAAGATCTCATCCGTGGGGAACAAACTACTAGAGATGGTAAAGTTTAATTATGTTTGTTATAAACTGAAGATCAAAGCAATGTTGTGTTAACTTAAAAAACTATCATCCCATATTTCTTGGTTCAGTGATATGTGATTCATTACAGAACTTAAATTATTGGTCATCTTCATTATTGCATTCTCTTTTTTATGCATTCCTGGAAAATAATTCCAACCAGTTCTGGAGTACTATTTTGGAGAAATAATGAACATATCTTAATTTTCCTAAGTCTTTTTTGATGTTTTATTGATGGTAATTTAGCATTTAAATAATGCATTATTCTAGGTTTGTTTACAATCAAATTTTTACTAATAATCTGAAAAACTGGACCAATGAAAACTCATTATATCCATTTGAGTCTTATGCAGAATTGGATAAAAATGTATTAAATCATAATATCTGTATTTTAGATAATGTAAATGAATATCTCAAGTTAGCTGCCAATGCAGATAAGCAGCAATTATTACGCATCAAAGCAGTATTTGAAAAGAAAAATCAGAAATCCGCACAATCAATTTCACAGCTTCAAAAGAAATTGGAAAGTTATAATAAGCGTTTACGAGATCTTGAGATGCATGGTCTTCCAAGCACTCATAGACAGCCACGAGAAGTGCTTAGAGACATGGGGCAAGGGTTGAAGTAAGTAAAAATTTATTTATTTGACTAAATCACTCAAGCAACCTGAATTAAATTCATTTTTTTCTATGACTTTCCCTAATTGTAGGTATCAATCTAATACTGGTCACATTCTCATGTTAAATTTTTTTTTACTCTTACATTCAAATTGATTCTGTTTCACTTTTTCTGAGTATTTCTAGTTTCATATTCTTAAAATTTCTGGTTTACTAGAATTTGCAAATTTTTTTTCGTACAATATTTTTGGTTTTGTGATATTTTCTACTTTATAAATAGAATAAATGCTTCTCTATAGTTGGTCTTTTCGATGTTGTCATGATGTTTTCTTGATAACAAGGAAATTTTCATTTATTTCATGTTCGAATGAAAATAGTGGTTATTCAACTTAGCTAGTGGAAATAATATAAATTAACTGAAATCAAATATAACTTTTAGCAATTTTGTTTCAATCTTCTATAAAAAGTTGTTTGAAGAGTTGTAGTGTTTTGAATTCTTGTTACTGATTTCATTGTTTGATGATTTGACTTTTATAGTTGTTTTGTTATGTATTTTGTTTTGCTTTGTTTTGCTTTGTTTTGTTTTGTTTGCTTGTGTGTCAATATGTGTAAAGCGGGACCTTATTCCCATATGGACCCACTAGTCCCTGACCTAAGGTTGCACGTTTTAGGGGCAGCCATTTTTCTTGTGCTTCCTGTTTTCTCAATTTCCAATTCTCCAATACTAGAATTTTGTTAATTTTTTATACTCTCACTCACCACGAATTGTACATCTGAAAGTTGTCAAGAATCAAAAATATCTGTGGTTATAAAAAGGTTGTAAAAGTTCTTGTAATTAATTTTTATTGTATTTGTTCTTCTGTTCTTGATATTATACTCTTTTATTGAAACTTAGCTATCTAAAATTGAAAAAAATAAATTCAAGTTAATAATTATTCACTAAAATTACTTGTCTTTTCTATGCCAGTTTTTATGTAAACCAAGAGCTTGACATGTTTTTAATGGCATGGTGCAGCAAAAATGTTAAAACTTTGCCCTGTATATGTGTAACTACATTCTTGAAATGTTTCTTAATTTTAAAAGTGTAAGTGAACAAATCAGACTATCTGCATTCATCACATTTACCTTAAAAAAAGTATTAAAATTTATAGATTTATGCTTTAATTATTCCGGTCTTAATGATTTAATGGCTCCATGTTCTTCAATGTCTGCAATGGTTGAAGCTTTTGTTTGTTGTGGTGTGATGTGACATTGTTTGTGTTGTTTTCTTTCAGAAATGTGGGTGGCAACATACGTGATGGTATTACAGGGCTATCAGGGTGAGCAACCTTTTACTGAAACCTTAACCATTCTGTTTCTTCTAATGACTACAACATGTTTCTGTTTCTTTTGCTTCTCCTTCGATCTAGTTCAATGCTTATGTTTATTTTCAAGCTAACTTTGTATTTTCCTTGATAAGGATGTGAAGAGGTGAAATATTATTGAGGAAAATCTGCTCTTCTCTGTCTGCTATTTATTCTCTGTTTACATGGGAATCAGTCATTTATAATACTATCTTCTTTCGATTTTCTAGTAAGATTTTTAATTATTTTACAGAACTGTAATGTCGAAACCTCGAGAATTTGCCCATCTCATCAAAAATAAATTTGGAAGTGCTGATAATATTAATTCTTTATCTCGTGAGTAAATTTTTTTTATTTACTTACTGAGCAAAAGTAATTTATTTTTATTTTACCGATTTCTTTATTAAATTGTATTACAGGGAACGGAGACAGTAGTTCTGTTGATGAAGAAAAAACTCACCATGGAAGTGCAACGTTGCCTGGAGGTTGTGGACTCGGTTCCACTACTGCATCCGCCCATGCTTCATCAAGTGCCGGTTTGATAAAATATGCCTCTGAGGAAGGATCAGAATGTAGTTCTGTGACCAGTGAAAGCTTGCCAGCTGTTCAAACATCACCTCATCATCATACAGCTCCAGTTCATCTTTCTACTACTTTTAGCTTAGATCCAATTCTGACAGAGCTGCAGGAGAGACGAGAAGAGTTCGACAGAATGCGTGAAGAAATAGAGGGGATGAAGGTACAAAAAATGTCCCAAATTTTGATTAGTCTTTAATGCATTATGTTCAATAAGAAAAGAATGGTTATTCCCAGAAAGAGTCATTTCATTGTAGTGACTTCACAGTAAATTCCCCAAAAGAATTTTGCATCCTAAATAAATGGCTTTATTTATGTCCTAGTGTTATCTTTGTATACTGAATAAAACAACAACTAACATAGCACTCTATTTCTTGCAAAAAACATCTTTTGTATTATTAACTTGAATAATACTGAAATAATGAAGTATAATAAATATATGAGAGCTGAAGATTTTATGACAGCTTAAGAGTACATGTAGTTGTAAATATAACTATTAAATTCTGTTGTAGCAGGCACTGCAACAAGAAGTTTCCTTCCTTAGTCAGGCATTACAAGAAGAGCGTTTCCGTAGTGAAAGACTTGAAGAGCAAGTAAATGATTTAACGGAACTTCATCAAAATGAAGTTGAAAACTTGAAACAAGCCATTACAGATATGGAGGAAAAAGTTCAGTATCAAAGTGAAGAAAGATTACGTGATATACATGAGATGCTGGAGTGCTGTCAAACAAAGGTGGGTAGTTGTGCACAATAGTAACTTATTATAAAATGTATTAATTTTGTTGTGTTTGCAATTATTGTGTAATTTTTACAATATTTATGTCCAAGGAGCTAAGAACATTTATTTATGTTGAAAAGAAATAACAATTGTGAAAAAATTAGAGAATAAGAAAAGCTAGTGTGTCTTAATAACAAGTCAAATTAAATTATTATACGCATTACATGGAAAAGGGGATTCCTTAAATCATATTGTCATTGATACTGTCTTGGAATGCAGTGTAACTGCAGACCCTTAACGCCCAATATCAGCTGCTGCTGAGGTACATGTTGATCATTGTTAATAGATTAGGATTGATATACAAAGAAATATTGTGTTAGTTCAGTCGCAAACCAGTGGTTCAAGGGAATTACTTGGAAAATATGAATAAAATACTGGATGAAGTTCTTCCTTGTATTATTTTACCTTCATATTGTGTCAAGTGAGAGATTCCTGGAGACTATTTAATTTTTTGTACACATTTTATTTAATAATGGGGATTGAAATTAGAACTTTGAATCTTACTATTAGGGATACTTATCCTGTTGTGGTGGTGGAACTTGGTACCTGTGGTCAATATGGCTCATTTGTGATATTCGCCTAATCTCCTTAATATGCATATACAAGGTTTGCATAAAAAGTAATGAGATCAAATTCGGGGGCAAAATATAATTTAAGATATCACTTCAGACCATACAAATTCTTCAAAATAGCAGCCTTTTTTCAGCTTGGAACCGGTGTGGAAGTCCTTAATACCCTTTGAGCAGCGCATCAGAGCCAATTTTACTTCTGCTACAGTCCCAGGGTGGTGTGTTTTGAGACGGTCTTCACTCGGGGAACAGGACAAAGTTCACTACGGCTACATGGGGCAGTAGGGGTACTGAAAAAGTGTTGCGATTCCGTTCTGAGCCAGGTAGTTGTTGACCAGGAGGGGCTTGTTGCATTCTCATGATGCAGCTCCCAATTAGTGCCAATTTATAACCTCACTTGGTTGACCCTTCCCTTCAATCTTTTCTGCACTGTTACATAGAAAGCACCCAAAGACAATGAGCATGACTATTTCCTTTAATCTGTTCATTGGAGCCTTTTTTTTGGCAAGGAGATGTTGTGAT
>NNCF01128184.1:401142-439816 GCA_002313205.1 Laupala kohalensis | reverse complement strand
AAAATTCCCCCCCCCCTCCCCAGGGGACTTACATCTAGTAAGTACTTGTTTGGCGAGCACAGGACCCCGAGCTAAGTCTGGCATTACTTCCACTTACTTGTGCGAGGCTCCTTCCTTTCTTTTTCCTGACCTCCCTTGGTCACCTCTTGTTCTTTTCGATCCCGACACCATTAGGGCTAGGGTATCTTTCATTTTCCTACCTCGCCTCAGTGGACTAACATCTAGTAAGTATGTGTTTGGCGAACACGGGGCCCCAAGCTGAGTCTGGTTTTACTTCCACTTACTTGTAAGAGGCTCCTTCCTTTCTCTTTTCTGACCTCCCTTGGTCACCTCTTGTTCTTTTCGATCCCGACCCTATCAAGGCTAGGGTATCTTTCATTTTCCTCATTCCTCTCATTTTTTTCCTACCTCTCATTTTTTGTCCCCCCTCATTCTTTGCCCCCCCCCTCCATTTTTGTTTTGATGTATGTTGTGAGATATGTTTTGGTGTGTTGTAGATCAGGAGGGTTTTTAGTGGGTAGGGTTGAATCATTCGACGAGTCCCACACACGGGGAGAGTCATGTTAGCTCTCCCCAGTGCGTAACTGCATTTCCCTTCTTGTACAAGTTTTTCGGGCTCCAATGACCTTTGATGTCGACATGAGCCGTAAAGCCCCACCAAAAACAACAACAACAAAACATACAACTATCGTTGACGGACTTGCACTCCTGAGCACATGCTGGATCATGAACAATCTCACCGTTGATGATTTCCGAGCCTTTTACAGAATTTAGTGGCATAACTTTGCATTTTTAAACTACAACAGAGCATGTTGCCAGGGGTCCACCAGGCAAACCACATGGAAGATCGTAGGCAACTGAAGCTAGTTGTGTTTTGTAGCTGATTTTTCCTCTCCACCCAGACATACTCTGGGAACAGTGGCAGATTTATGGGGGGATGGGGGGGGGGTGTTAATGAAAGGCTTACTGTGTGAAAGTGTTACCAGATTTTTCATACACCAAATTTATATGTTAAAGGCAAACATAATGCAAATTTGTATTATAATTTCTGCATATTACTTGCACTGGTTGAAGTGTGACTTGCAATGCTAGACGTATTTCATATTTCGTGCAGGCTAAACTTTGCAATACTTTTACAAGTGATGCAGCGCAACTGCTTTGCTGACAGTACAACTCACGGCTAGCCTCCAATGTTATTATCGCGTTGTGAGGACGCAGTAGGTGATTTCTCTTTTTACGGGACATTTACCTGCTTTGCAGAGGATGGGACAGTCTTAAGACGTTCAAATTTGTCTTTTCTTCATACTTCATACCATCTATGGACAGCAAGCATATTTCCATTCATTTATGGGATGCTGTTTTTCCTCCTGTTGTGTAGTCTCTATGTACATTGTAAACTGTTTGTTATCTCACTAGTAGAGGATTTATTTATTCATACTTGGATTTAGAAGATGACTTCTTCAAGAGAAGACTTTAAAGAATATATCCTAAACAAAACTGGATTGGGATTTCATTTAAGAACTTTCATATCTTTGTTGTTTGTTCATCTTGTATGCGTTAAATATATATTTTCATGAATTATTTGATTTTCATCTTCATAAAATTCTAATTTTGTCACGAAATCATTATCCTTTAATAGGTATTTGCCATTTTAAATGATTAATAAATTAGACCACTTTGTAATAAATTGTGAATTATCTATTTGATGTGTTGATGTATTTTATGTAAAAATGTATAAACATTATCTTTTAATGAAATACATCACTCATCAAATTTTATAAACATCATGTGTTGTAAAACCATAATTTTCAAACAGTAATGATTATTTTATGCTCCCAGATCCCTCCCCAGTTAGCCTCCCCCCTGATTACAGTCTAGATCCGCCAATGTCCATGAAGACCTGGAACACTTCCTGTTGGGTCCTCAGCATCTATGAAAAATCTTACCCTCATTATCATCACTTATCTCCTCCTTGTTGAGGCCAAGGCTGTCATAGAACCCTAACATCTTTCAAGTCAGCATTAATGGTTACACAATGATTTTAACTCCACAAAATAATTTGATGTAATTAATTATTTCTTGACAGATTGGTTTAATTTATTTATCTTAATTCTTTCATTGTTGTGTAATTGCAATTGGTTTCTCCTTTAAAATAGCTCAAATTTTGATTGTAGATTTCTAAAATGGAGCATCAACAGCAACAGCATCAGCAATATGTCACTCTTGAGGGAATTGACAATTCAAATGCACGAGCTCTTGTTGTGAAGTTGATAAATGTGGTGTTGACTGTGTTGCAAGTGGTTCTCCTTCTTGTTGCTACTGCAGCTGGAATAGTTATGCCTTTCCTCCGCACAAGGTACGTCATTCAGTTCCTATTATTGAGTTACTAACTTGATTATTTTTTGTCATCCCTTTATGCTAATGGTTCGTAGAGTTGTCTTTTTATAACATTACTTTGAAAATCATTTTGTAGTGAAATGTTTTAGCACATGTTGAATATTATTGTATTGAATCTAATTTTGATTGACTAAAAGCTTGGATCTTGTTTATTTGCCTCCCAACATGTTTTCCCTTTCAGAGTTTATTTGCCTAGTTGCTGTGCCAAAATGCTTTGTTCGTGTGATTTTTGCTATTTTCTGCTAATATTTCTTTCTATAGTTTCTACACAATATTTTTAGAGAGTAATTTTGAATCACCAAAACATCACAAAGCACTTACACGTTAGGACTAAAGAACTAATGAAGTTTAACTGCTCACTAGACATTGTAGAAGTGAAATGTTTTTTCTCTTACTTTATTTTATTGTTTTCCTATATTTTTAGCTTTTATTATTATAAACTAGTTTACAGATATTGTCATTCCTTTGCTAAATTTTTAATTTTATTCCTGTAAGTGTGTATTTATACCATTCTTGTGACCGTAGCTACTTGTACATACACATCATCAGTAGTTTAACAAATTCATCTATCGTATATGTTCACAGATTACGAATATTATCCACTATTATTCTTGTTGCTGGCATTGTATTTGTTTTGAAGCAATGGCCAGAAGTCCGAGATGTCGGCAATCATTTGATGCGACATCTCAAAGACGCTTTATCTGTTAAGTAACTCTCAAGGTGAGTGGATCAATGTGTAAACGGGGTGTAAGTAGATCTGTCTTAAAGATTATTCTGAAATATATCTCAATGCAACAATGGAAGTATTTGTGACTCCTTAATTAAAGTGATTAGATAGAATACTATGTGTGTTGGCCATAGGCTGTGCTAAGAGAGCCTCTGTTTTGGAATTTTTTGTGTACTTCAACCTTTTATAAATATAATATAAAACTTACATAGAGCACTGAATTTTTCATAGTATTGTATGTATATTGCTCTAAATTATTTCTTCCGCATCTTTTGAAAGCATCTTGAGATTTTGAATTTATTTTCTGTACAGAGTACTAACACAGTAAGTCTCTTTATTCATTTCTAACATGTTCCCAACTGCTTGTCAGATGTGTGACTAATTAATCTGGATTAAAGGTCTTCATGTTAACTTGACATGTGTTGGAGCCATACCATGTCCTTTTAGGTTTACTTATTAACATTATCTTAACATATTTTTGTATATTGTCGTTTAAAAGTGATACCTCACATCTCAAATAATGTGACGTTGGAGATTCGAGGTATGACTATTAAGTGATCATATGTTATTTTGTGTATAAAAATATAGTTTTGTGATATAATATGGATACACATTAAATTTTCTGTAATTGAAATGATTAATTGTGTTAGTAGTTATTTTTATTGTAACTGTAATGGTATTTTAATATTAATTGTTCAGTTCCTCTCTTCTGTACCAGTGAATGGAAATTGTATTTTCTTTACATTTCTGTAACAGAATTCTAGTTGCCATCTTGCTGTACATAAGGATGGAAAATTGTTACATACCAAAATTCTTTTTTGAATGGAAGTGAGAGGCTTATAAATATCATTAATTTTTGCTTTATAAAATCAGTGAATGCTTATAAAAGTTAACAATGCATGACAAATCATCTACTTTCTTGAACTAGTCTGGAAAAAATTTGATTGTTAGTCCAATTTTCATTTACTAACTTTCAACCCTTTTTCTACTGCTGTTATTTTGTACTAATATTTCTTTTCCCTTCTTATGATTTGATGATCCTTTGCTTCGATTTTGTGCTTTGTTCTTGTGTGAATATTTAATTGAATTGAATTTTGTTGGCGTGCTTTTATTTTAAAGTTAATTGTGACTAAGTATTAGTGACTACTCAATTCTGTGTTTATGTAAAGAAGTATAACACCTCTATAAAATACATAGTTTGCTTGTTTGCTGCTTGCCTTACTTATTTATGTACTTATTTGACTTCATCTCTTACATCAAAGTAAACCAGCCCCTCCCCATATAGGAGGGTGTTTGTAAAAACTTATTTGATTGATTCACATTTTGCTTTCTTTAATTTGATCACCTTTTGGAGACAGGGTTATTATTTTGATTGTTTTCAAGATAGATAAACATAATAAGCTAGTTCAGAAATTTGGTCAGAAATATCTTGCTCAATAATTACAAAACCCAGATCGATGATCCAACAGAAAAAGGATTTTAAGAAATATAGAGTCTAAACAAAATGACGAACAGGCTGTCGTGGTTAATGTTCAGAATGAAGGGCATGAACTTGATTACTTTATTTATTACAGTATGCAATTAGAGGATCAGAAAATTCTTTGTTAACTAATGTGTCAAAAAATGTCCAAAACATTTCCAATTTTTTCTGAATGAAATTTTGATATTTAAGTACATCAAAACTGGTGACATTTTGAGATACTTAACACAATGTGTAGTTTAACTTCTAAATGAAAACTGTATTCTTTTAAACTTACCTGAAATTGACTATTCAAGAGATTTTAAGTTTGTACATGGTTATTTCTGTATTTATTGTGGAAAATCCTTTCTATGGTCACTGATTTTGATCCAAAAGTTGATCGTAGTGGAATATAGAGACTCCAGCCTCTTGAGAAACTTCTTTTGTAGGTAAAATTTTGAATTGTGTTAAGTTTGATGGAGTAAAATTATTCTTGGAAAAACAATAATTTTTGTATAGAGTTTATTGATTATAAAATACTTGAGACAGTAAGTATTTACTTAAAATTATTGTTGCAGTATCCGTTTTAAACTGCTGTTAATAATTTGGATGACATTATGGGTTACTGTATGTACATCTGGATGTTATTCATCATATGACAATCCAGAGTGCATTTGAATTCATTGTTAAAAGTATAAGGTTTTGTAATTCTTATTCAAATGGGCATTATTTTTTATATTATTGTGGCTCAGAACGATTATTACAAAGATTTGTTTTTTTATTTCAGACAACTATCCTATTGAATACTTACTTAACCCTTGAGCGGCAGCTCCAATTGTTGTGACAGGTCCGGCGGTGCAGAGTTGATCTGCTACCACTTTGATCCATTGTTAAAGTAATAATGCAAAGTGAAGAAAAATGACAATAACATTGTTTTAAAATATTTTTAATTATTTAACAGATACTACAACAGTTAGCAATTTCAAAAGGAATTGAGATGAAATTTTAAACTTACACATTAATGGAAGTAATCGACCTCTTGGAGACAGATCTTTAGAAAGACAGCACAAGCAATATAAGAAAATTTAAAATAAAAAATAAAGAAAATTTAGATAGCTATTAGGCTATTATCACAGCAATTTTAATAAACACATGTGTAACATGTAATAAGCAATATTCTTTCAGATTGACAATTGTTGCATAAAATAGTAGTGGTGAAGTGCATTGTGCACACGAAACATTGACAAGTGCTACATTTTAGTAGTGTAAATTTATTCTTGGATCTTGTACAAATTGTGCATTTTCCTCTCTCTTTCAATGGATTATTTATCTGTTGTTCCTCTTCTTGTAGTTTGTACTGGTTCAAAATGCCTTCACATCTAACGACAGTGAAGCAGTGCCTGATCTTTTATTAAGTAGAGGATTCATCAATTTTAGAGCCAAATTCTTCAAAAATATTCTTCTGCTAATTTGCTCATTCTCAGTATTTGCTTTGTAAATTGTAAAGGTTAATACCTGCTATATTGAGCAAAGCATAATATAAAGCTAAAGGCCAACGTCTTGTCATTCTCGAAACTGAACTTTGTGTACAACTGGTCTACAGTATCTACACCTCCTTTTGTCTTGTTATAATCTAGGATAATAATTGGCTTATTTGTTTCCCCATCTATGTCTCCTTCGTCTTGCATAGTTGACAGTAGAATTATCGGTTTATTCCTTTTGGGCACATGTGATACAAGAGTAACTTCTCTCCGGTAACAAAAAATGCTGGAACCAACCACACGATCTTTGTGTGGTAGAAATTGTTTTGGCATCCTAGAACCCCAAGAGAAAAAAATGTTTTGGCACTTCCCTTTTATCTTTTCGTAATGTATTTAGTGTGGTAAGGCCTTTCTAAAGCAGAGATAGTGCAAGTGTGGGTAACTTGTGTACCAATTATCTGTTGTTACTTTTCCGTTAGTTCCAGACATTGGTGCGACCAGTCTGTTTACAACACCACATGACTTATTAGAAATACAATATGGTCCTTGAGGTTGTTTTCCACAATATTCTTCAATATTGGAGGTATAGAATGTGCTTGTATCTCACGACATATATTTTTATGCTGTATTTGGAATGTATGATATAAAGCTGCATCTGCCACGAAATGGTTCTAACTTTTTGTCAATTGTGACAAATTTGCTGGGTCTGTAACAATTGACACAATTCTAAATGAATAAATCAAGAATTTTTCTTGTGGTTGCAAGCTTATCAGATCATCTACGCTCTTCTCTCATTATCTTATTATCAAATCTTAGAGATCTCAAAATTTGCAAAAATCTGCCATAACTCATGCATGCCCATAATATTGGAATCCCTGTACCATTGGAGGCCCATTCCTGTACATTGGCATGACTTCCTTTTCTTGTCCCTATCAAATAAAGTGAACCAAGCACAGCTAGAATTTCCTCCTTTATTATTTCTTTGTAGTTTTGTATCATTCTTCTTTTTCCTTATGTATATGTTTGTGCAGATAATTATTTCATCGATCATGTTATCATCAATGAGAAAGAAAACAGCATTTGTTTCTTTCACTTATTTTTGTGTTTCCATTTAGCTCAGGATTCGTTTGTATGTTATTTTTCTGTCTTATTTTAGAAGGTTTTTTGTATGGGGTTTTACTCCAGATAGTAGTCCTGTCCTTCCGAGTAAAAATGTTTTCTGAATCTTCTATGTTGGAGCTGTCACTGCCATTTTCTCTGGAATTAGATTCTTGATTTTGATCCTCATGGAGAATTATTTCATGTTCCTCATCTGAAGAAGAGTCCAGATATAATTCTTCATTTTTGTCTGTCTCTCTCACAAAGTCATGAATGTCATCAGGATTTATTATTTCCCTCCACCGAGACCTGAAGAGATATAGCATGAATTTTACTTTTATAAATAATTTCCCAAAAATCATTGCAGTTTTTCAGAACATCATAATGAACAATTTTTTTACTGTAATGAATTATATTTTGATAAAATGAAAATGAATCGAAATGAATTATTGAGATAAATCACAAAATAAAATAAAAGCTTATTACTTACATGACTGGCAGTGCGCTTGAAATTTGCACCAGTTATGCACCTTACGAAGAAAACTTCAATAATAACCAACGATTTCACAATGTAGTATCAGAAACAGCACTAACTCGATTGCTGAAAGCAGATCGAGGAATAATCAAAGCAGACACAGGATGTGTCAATTGTTGCGACAAAAATGACAAAGTAACCTACTATGTAGCAGAATTGCACCAGCACTGCTGCTCGAGGGTTAATTAGAAAAGAAATTCATTCATTTAATTGTGTTAGCGATGTTAGTATTTAAGTTTGATAATATTCCAATAATTGTTGTATATAAATAAATATTTCTTAATTATTTTTCAGGTCCAAACACTGAATATTGTTAAAGAAAAGAAAATGATGTTAAGCATCAGTTACAGTACTGTGTGATATAAGAATGCTGAGCGTTATGTGATATTTCAGTGAAGTTGAAAGGATCATTTGTGATCTCATTAGAGACATATTAGAATGATGTTATAATTTGCACAGTGTGTGTCAGTCTACGCTTGAGTTTGTGTGTAAGAAAGTTATGTATGTGGGTGATAAGATGGTATTATAAATGTGTGTGTGTGTGCACTTATGAACATTAAATAAGGGACATGTACTGGGAATTGAATGAATATATAAATATATATCAAATGAATGAAATAAACCAGGAAACCTCTAAATGCTATTTAAACAAAAATGTTGACACTTTTGTGATTTTGGAATCATTAATAGTGTTTGTAACCAGAACATATGGTACTGAGACTGAAAACAACTTCTGTATATTAATGGACTGTCATGAAAATAAATGGCAAATCATAGTTTTTTTCTGAACAAAATTGTAGTGAATGATCCCATTCACTTTTGTAACTAATTCCTGCTGAAGAAGATTTTAAAGTCAATGATACTGCACGGGCATGAGTACTTTCTGTATTGAAAACTTGTAGTTTTATGCCACTGGCTCAAGCTCTGCTGGTCTTTTTCAGAGCTGCTCATCTGATATATCTTATCTTGCTTTGTTCAATATATATTTGGACTGTGATTTTAAATTTTTTATGTTATGAATCACTATTGAATATGTGCAGAAAGTACATGCATCCTAGAAGACTTAACTTGCATTACAAAATTTGTCTTTGAAAAAATATTAGATCATTAGTACTGGGTACAATATGCATTCTGTGAATTGAACTTCTCAAACTATGAGGTATATCTGTCTGTTGGAGGCTGTTAACTATGTTTTAACAGCTTTTATGTAGTATGTGATAGCCTTGTTCATATTTTGGACATTGCATTAAGAGAAATAATTTTTGTCTTATAAAGTTACAGGATACTTTCTGTATTATGCATTAGGCATGGTCTAACATATTGTTAGTGTTTTATTTATTGAAATCTGTTAATGCCTTTATGTTGAGAATTGGCATGATATGCTACTGTGTAGCCAAATGGTTCTACTATGAATGGATTGAATATTTTTATTGTTATGTTTCCAGGTTCACTTTGAAGCAACATAGAACTATGATCCTTATTTTCATTTTCCAGTATATAAATGTACAAGATGTATTTTCAAATGTTTGCTTATATATTTATTTATCAAGCCATGTTTATGAAGCAGTTAAAATAAACCCACATTTTTAATTTATTATCTTCTGTGATGAAAATTTGCATTATGTACATTAATTAGCCTTGATGCCTGAATAATATTCCTTTATTTCAATTTGCTTCACGTTTGAGTGTTTCTGGTCTCATCTGTGTGATACATTAAAACTACTGTCTTTTTTTTATATACTTTCTTCTGTACAGTATTTTACAATCATTCTCTTATTCTTAACATTTTAGCATTTTATAAGAATTTAAATGCTTTCACATTGTAGTGTTGGATAGTTTTAATCTAAGCCAATTTTTGGTGCCTCTGAAAACATTTTCCTCAAATTTGAATTGAAAATTTAACTTGCATAGATTTATTATTAAAAAGCTTTTTCAAAATGTTAGTCAGAGAAGTCATGACTTAGTTAAAACTTTTAGTATTTTGAACTCTCGTTTTAATAATCTTTGAAGACTGTCATCTGAATCAACTTAATGGAAATGATTCCCATTGGTGGAATGTGTTCTCTCATCACTGAAGTCTAAGAATTCTACATACTTCTACAACTAGGATGTATATATTTATTACTTTATGGTGGAAGATCTGCTAGAAATTGACTTTTTCACCCCTAATAATTGCCAACTGGTATAAATTTTCAGTCTTGAAAAATGTAGCTGAAACTTGTACGAATATCTTTGAAATTGTTTTGATATAACTTATGAAAGCTACTTCCTTTTGTTTTTGTACGTTTTACAGTGATGAATAAATCAAATGATGTTTTATTTGATTAATTGGAAATTTCACTCAAGATTGCATGAAATATTTGAATGATATTAGTAGATACCTCTCCTAAAATAGGATATTTGCAATGAGTAACTAAACAATATTTGGATTAAGCCATTAATCTGAATTAATCTTAGTTCATGTAGTGATAATCCCCACCATCAATTTAATATTCCTGAGGTGATTTTTTTGAACTTTTAAGTTCTTAAAGTCTCCCTCTCCCCTGGAGAAATGAATTTGTGATCTTGAAATTGCAAACAATTACCAATATTTTGGATGCAATTTTACAAATAATTATCTAGGATTCAGAGAAATGTTCTTGATTTGTGATGAAAATAATAATTTTGTTTGCCAACACCAATATAAAAAGATACGTTAAAATTGTATGAAACATCTTACATTCTTGATTGCATTATATAAACTTGAATCAATTACAGCGAAGTTTACTAAACGGTAACAGCATGGCTGCAGTACATGAGTATGGATGGATATGATACAGAGGGCTCCTTGAACATATTACAATGAACCCTTTACACATGAGAAAATTTTAAATAACCCCAATATAGTAATACTATATAATACAATCAATATAACATAGATGTATTTAGTGTACATAGAAAAGGTAAGTCTTAATAGATTAAATAGCTGTACAAAGTCTGTTTACATGTTTATTACAAAGGAGTATTTTGGGAAGTTAGGTATAATTTTAAATATAATTCTCATAATTACTGAAAACATTATTTTAGTAATTTACCCTTAATAATCCAGTGGTTTTTATCTTAAGTTTCTGTTATTTAGTTAAATCTCTTATTTTCAAAACCATTTTACAACCAGATTTTCCTGAGGCTATTGTTCTTTATTATTTTGTTTGGGAAATTGAATATCTCAATTTCAATTTTGAAAGACTGGAAACTTTTTTCTTCATCTTATTCTTTTTAAATATTAAGCAATAATTTGAAATGAAAAAATAAATTAACTAACTTTATTGACAAAAAAGCAGTTGCAAACTGCGTATGACCCCATGTTACTACAAGCATGGGACCCTCCCATCAATTCCGATCAAGGACCCAAGGGCAGTACTTATTAATAAAAATTAACAAAATATGTACTGTTATCAATTTATTATTCCGAAATGAATCATAGGTATAATGTGCAATCAAAATTTGAGAGAAATAATAACAATAGTATTAAATGACATTCCCACCTATGGAAAATCTGTCACAACACCGAAAAAAACAAACCTTTTTGGCATGAGTTAGCAAAAGATGATACTTTAACTGATGAAGTTGTAAATGACACTGAAAAAAAATATAGAAAGATAAAACTTGTTTTACTATACAGTTTTGTTTAAAAAAATAATATAGTTAATAACAAAAATTTTTGTCAGGTAGTAGTAATAAATAAAAATAATAATACTGTATAACTAGAATAAAAGTATAATTATTGTTCATTGTAGTACATTATTTGAAAAAAATAATTTTTTTCTTGAAAGCCTAAACCCTACCAATCAACAGTTGAAAGAGGGCCTTGTAAATTGTCATTTAATATTTATAACATTAAGAAAAAATTTTTCTTCTAAAAGCCTGTTGCATTTTTTAAATATTCTCTTAAAAATAATTTTCAAAATTTTTGTTGGATCGGCAAAGATTTCCTACAAATTTAATACATGTCCTTTTATATTGGGGTTACATATCAAATTTTCCCATTATTTTTACATGTCATATCCTCCTCACCCCCTCTCTAGGGGTCCAAGGGATGTCTTATCTCCATAGTGCTTATTGTCATTTAGTTAGTCATCTGTGTATCAAGTTTTGGTTGAAATTACTCCAGGCACTTGAGAGTTACTGTGGTATAAATATATAAAATATTCCAACCCCCATTTCATCCTGTTAGGATGAAATTTTTGTAAAATCGTTTCTTAGTGGATGTCTACTCCCTAAAAGGAACCTATTTGCCAAATTTCAAGTTTGTAGTTTCTGAGATTTCGTGTTTAGTCAATCAGTCAGTTAGTGAGTGGTATTACGTTTTTATACATATAGATTCAGAAATTGCCTTAGAAGAATTGTGGAAGAAAAATTTTCTGAACTCCCAAAAATGGGCAGTATTTTTGCCATAAACAAAAAAGTAGAAATATGTGAAGAAACACAGCTAAAATGGATTCGGAAACCAATTTCTGTAAACAGTATAGAAACCATTCTAATCTCGTGTATTGATGAATCTGTAGATACTATCCTTTTTCAGAAAAATTATCTCTGATCATGGTATAATAATAATTATTACATATAATAATTATTGGGGCAGGGGGCACGGTATCTCAGCTGCCGACACTTTTTATGTCTATCACTGTTTATAAAATTCGGCTAAGGGTCTTCGCTGAGAATCAATTATATCTAACTCAAGTTAAAATGTAAAACTGTCCCCTTTGAAGACCCCAAAGGTATCCTTGGGGAGGGTAGAGCTCTGCAATAGATATAGATATACATATATCTCTATATAAAAGTGAAATACCACTCACTGACTGACTAAACCTGAAATCTCAAAAACTATAAAGTCTACAAACTTGAAATTTGGAATGTTGGTTCCTTTTAGGGAGTGAACATCCTCTAAGAAATGATTTTACGAAAATCCATCTCTAAAGGGGTGAAATGGGGGTTGGAATGTTCTATGTACGTACCCCACCTTATCTCTCAATTACCTGGAACAATTTCAACCAAAATTGATACACAGATGACTGACCATATGAGAACAAGCACTATGGGGGTAAGACATCCCATGCACCCCTAGGGAGGGGAAGAGAAGGGTATAATACGTAAAAGTAATGGAAAAATCCAATGTTAGATTCGAAACCATACTTTTTGGTGGTGTTGGGATGGATAATAATGTCCCAGGTCTTTCTAAGTTAACAATTAGTCCACATTGCAGANAGATGTGTATAAGAGACAGATATACCCCTAGCATCCCTAGGGTAGGCGTGGGAATGAAGGACAGGTAAACATAATAAAAAACGATCGATATTGGTGTTGAATAAATCATTTTTGAGATCGCTGAAGTGAAGTCACATGCTCATTGCCAGATAAGTACACGATCATCCTGTATAAGGAATAAACACCCTTTGTGTTGGGGGTGAGAAAAAGTAGAATGTAAAAATAATTGAAAGTGGCCAACATTAGTGTTGAGAATGTTATTTTTGGGACCTCTGAAATTTGTAGTGAGATTCTCTAAGTCGTCAAAATTCACAATCAGCCCATATAAAATCCAGCACCCCTAGGAATGGGGATGTCATGAATAAAATATCGAACACGGGTTTTTAACAAAAATAATTGAAAACTAATATTGAAATATTTTAAAAGCATCAGATACATAGTTTTAGGGTTGATGAGATGTTTCAACAACCAATGCTGTTATGTTCAAGATATCACATAGGAGCACAGTATTTACAGAGCTGGGGGTGGAAAGGGTGAGACGTGAAAATAACGTAAAAAATTACCGATACGAGGGTCGAGTCTATGGTTTTTGTGTATTCTGAGATGACTAATCGTATTTCCAATTACATTATGACCATATGAGGTGCACGACATGAAAATATTATCAAAATTGTGAGGTTGTGACTCAAAAAAATAATCAAAATTACCCGCTAAGGAATGATTTTACAAATATTCTCCCTAAGGGTGAGAAATGGGAAATTGATTTTTTCTAAAACCTTTTTCTTTATTACATCAGTGAAAATAAGGGATTGAGGGTACACACCAATTCTATCAATCCTGCAACGTTATTTGATAAAATTCTCACTGGATATAAATGGGAATGTGAGAAAGAATAATGTTGCAGACATATTACAAATTCACGTGAGCAAAGCCGCGGGGACTGGGCTAGTAATCGGCCTTGGCACCTGCTTGGCACTATGAAAGGAGATTGGACCAGCATCTTGCTCTCGCCTGCTCCGGCCGGTTTGACCCCCCGAATAGACACGGAACTTATAACGAATTCGGAAATTAATATTGACTGAAAATGTCGAACAATTTATTGCAGTTATAAACTAGGAAGGAATGTCTCGGAGCAATTTTATAATATTACAAATAAATTGTTGTTGACCAAGTGTAAAACAAACTTTTTTTGAGTGAGGTATTTTTGTAAATTCAGAATATGCAGAATGTTTACGACGTTATTAGTCACGCTTATCGTCTTTTTACCAATATATTCCTAAAATATGAACTAAGCTACGCTTACTGTGAAAGGTAGATTAGGGTAAGTTTTTTACTGTCGATCTGCCGACGGGTAAATTCGAGACAGCGGCGGATGACTTCGAATGATCGAGAATTATTTGACCGATTACTCATCTGTTTGAACCTGACTCGAAATAATGAAGAATGTATGGTAAATGACTAAACGATTTTACGATGATAATTTATTTCATTGCGCTGTCATTGCCTATGAATTTCAGTCAGTTGACGAGCGAGACCTGGAGTTCATCGACGAGCGGTAACTCCCTCATCGGTGCTGACTGTGCTTGACTGTCAAGTCTCATCACCATGCCCGAAATATTAAGCCCTTTCGTATATTGGGCACAAACAGAGAATAATGTGACTCTAAAAGTGGATTTAAAGGACGTGAAGGTAAATACTAACATGGATTGTTTCGAATATATTAATGTATCTCATATAATTGATAATACTAGCATGAATCGTTTAAGAAGAAAGGTTAAGTATTCTGTAAGGAAAACTTCTTTTATCTAACTACTTTTACTACTTTATGAGAATTTATAATTGTACTTAATGAGAATCTTAAATTGTACATGGGCCATTGACTGTTATGAATGCAAATGGCTTAATAAACATATAATTACCTATTGAGTCATTTGTCTTCTTAATGTATAAATTCTTATACACTTTGTGCCATGCTTTTGTGGTCAAGTAAAGAATAAGGAATATAAATATGTAGTCAGTATGTAGAATATAAAGAAAATTCTAGAGGGAACTTGTGCTCGGGTAGAAAAAGTCAATGATTTAAGATATATCTTTAATAAAAAAACAACTAAAATTTTTTGACACATGCATGTCACAACAATGTTTCTAAAGATTTAGTGGCCTCACTATTTTTCTTTCCTTTTTCTACAAAGCACAAACCATAATTGTACTATTTATGTTCATTTCTTAAATCTATGTTAAATCTATAGTGTTAAGTATGACGTTAGATGGATTGTACCCATTTATTTTGATAGTTTTTCAGGTCACAAAGTTCCAATGGTAATGGGTGTTTAAATTTTACGTACATACATAGAAAAATTGTCAAATATTTGTAATACTATTTAACAATGTGTAATTTATGTTTTTGTTTTTTTGTAAACATAATTTGATCAAATATTTAATTTTCTTCATGTTCTTAATTATGTTAACATTAATTTCATATTCTGTTATTATGGAGCTATGTTTAATATTTGTTTCAAGTCACAAAGACCCAAACCAAGGATTGAAATGGGAGCTGAAAAACTTTTGCAAAACTTTTGTTTACAGTCCATCAAGCTTGTGAAATATGTTTTACAAATCACAATATATGCCTTAAATGATATTTTTTTGTATTATTTGTGATATCCTATGTTCAAAGACTTAAGGTATGAGATGGAGACGATTTGTCAATAATGAGGAATTCATTTTCTCTGTTGCTTGAAATATTCTGTATTCTATAATTATGTATTATATTTTATTTAGTTCTATGAATTGTATATTTTTTATACACATATATTAATTCTTTATAGTTGTCTGAGATTTTCAATTAATAGAAAAAATTTGCCCCTCAGGACCCACTCTCTCACTATGTCCTTAATTGTGGGCTCATGACAGATCAAACAAAAATGTTTTCATCCCATAAAAATTACTTGTGTTAGGTAAATTTTGGAGTGATTTCCTAATTACCATAAATACAATTTTGATGGAAATCTCGGAGAGATTGACTTTTTAAGTATAAGTCAATTATACATCCTGCTATTTAAGAGTGAGATGATAAAATTTTGTATTTATTATTATACCTTAAAAACATGGCACCACTTGGAAATTTTTTATTAACTTGAGTTGCAAGCCAAGTTGGTTTTTGTTTTCATGAAACATTCTTTTAATGTTATACCTTTAAGATACCCTAAAATATATATGACTTGAATTGTGAAGTTCTCAAAAGTGTTACATATGCAGAGGAAAGCGACATATTAAAAATGCTTCTTCTTGGTTATTGTGTGTATTTAAATTGTTTATATCCTGTACGCAGACAAAAAGAAACTTATCTTCTTCCTAGGAATGCCTGATTACATCTATTGAATAAAATGGTGGAGAAAATAGAACATTCACTATAATGGATGTAAAAAAAACAAACCCTTTTAACCTTTTATTATGTTATTTAATTTTGAATAATAGACACCACAATAAATTCCAATTGATTTTAAATTAACAAAAAAATCTTTGTTCTTTTATGTATGACATGCTTGTTATTCTCAACTATTGAGTCATGTATGCTTCTTGAAAAATGTTATTTTATGTACATGACAAACATTGCTGTACGTCATATACGAAACATTTATGATTTCAGGACCCAGATGTTTTATTGGAAGATGACAATCTTCAGTTCGCTGCTACAGGACAAGGTGCCAAAGGCCCACATAATTATGGTTTTACTCTACGTTTTCATTCCTCTGTTGATCCAGATGTAAGTATGCATTGTGTTAAATGCTTTTATTGGCTACCTTCATTATTAATTCAGATTTTTGGACATCACGTTGGGAATTGGGCAT
Source organism: Laupala kohalensis (assembly GCA_002313205.1). Lineage (NCBI taxonomy): Eukaryota > Metazoa > Arthropoda > Insecta > Orthoptera > Trigonidiidae > Laupala > Laupala kohalensis. The sequence goes on along the minus strand of NNCF01128184.1, from coordinate 423,024 downwards.
TAATTTTAACCAATGTACCAACAATATTTCATGGGATGTATGAATATCATTATTATAAGTCACTAAAAATCTTTTATAAGAAAAATAAATAAAATGTTTGTTGTTGTTTCTTTATTATAAGAAAAATCTTTATTATAAGGAAAATTAATAAAATGTTTGAAAAGTTTGAATAGGTCAATATATATGGTGTATATATCAGAATTAAATTCAAAAGTACAAAAACTATGGGGTACTATTAAAGCTTGTTATCCTAAATATAATGAGATTTTCTTGACAGTTTTATGAAGTAACATATTGAAATAAGAAAAGACATGTTCTAGAAGTTTGCCCCCTTCTACATTTTTTTTATTTCGAACTCTGAGCTTTGATCTAGTTGAAATATTCTTAAATGTTAATTGTATTAACATGATTTGTTTTGCTATTCATTTTGTCCTTTTCAGAATAGTCAATTCCGTATTCTAGACCGTGAGGTTGATTTTACTTTAAAGAAACAGAAAAGTGGCTGGTGGCCTAGACTCACTTCTACTCCTCAAAAACCTGTGTGGTTAAAGGTTTGTTTATATTAGAGATTTTTTTTATTGAATGTTGCATTCTTCATGCTACTGCTCACTTGTTATTTTGATGCTTTTTATATTCTGGTGTTTATTCATATGCTTTTTTAAGTATTGGTGGTGTTAATTTTATATATAATTGTTTTATAGTGGAAGGAATATTATTTCTGAGTGTTTCTCATGAAAAGGTGTATATTACAAGCGTACAAACTGGAGGACAGGTTGTTTTCCTTACCAATGTTAATTGTTTTGAATAGAGACTTATTTCTCATAAATTTAAAGTAGTCCTTGCATCACACTACGAGGGGAAACAAAATAAAGAAAAGTCTTTCATATACAATTTGGATGAAATTTTTTGAAAAGTGGATCCGGTATTACTGTGTTGTAGAGGTTAATAAATTAATATAAAATTTTTTAATAAAGTTTATTTATTTCTTAATTTGTGTTTGTTTAATTTTCCTTATTTGTGCCTGGTGTTCTTATCCCTCAGGTTGATTTTGATCGTTGGAAATCAGAAGATGATGGTGACGGTGAAGAAGAGGAGGTGCGAGATGTCATGGGTGATTACCCTAGCGTTTATGATCGTCTTGAGAAAGAAGAACTTGGTTACAGGAAAGGTGTGTTATAGAGGGGGAATACTTCCATGACTTTTTTAAAAACTATTTTATCTTAAAATGTCTTAAAATTGTGGTATCTATAATTATGTACCTTTTTCCAGTATATAGGTATTGTAAGAATTTCTAAAAGAGTTAACTTGAAGATCTTCCTGTACGTAAATTGCCAAGAAGTTCTGAAAAATAAAATGTACTGAAACATTTTAATTTTAACTAGTAAATTATGAGCTTGAATGCAAAAATAAAAAAAATAAAAAAAAAATAATAAATCCATCGCTGGTTCAAAGTGTAGATAGATTGTGAATTGGTTGAAAAGGCATGATACGTTATTTGGAATATGTTCTGTCTACAAAGTAGGGATTGTTTATTATATTTTTACAGTATCTCCTCTAAACTTTCTATTTGATGTTTATGCTTGGGTTGTTAATGGTTTCTACAGAAATTATGTGACAAAACTCTTGTTTGTTTAAAGAAATTGGTATGTTGGCATATTAACTATTGCTAAAATCACCAGTTCTATGCTGGTGACTCGATCAGTGCTTTGTGGTCAGTGTCTTCGCTGAATGCTGCTTTCAAAATAGTTCTTCATTGAGTTCCTGGACATGTGGATATTATTGGTAACAAAGAAGTTGATGAAGTAGCGAAGCGGGGAACACAGAAGACAGTCTCTGACATTTCAGCTGCTCCCACGTCAGATTCAAAGCTTGTCATAAGATCGTCTATTTGTAAGATATGGGAAGCCAATTGGGAAAATTGCGCCTTCAAGCTGAGGAAGGTAGAAGACTCCGCTAAGACCTGGTCGTCTTCATCCCGTGCAAACAGATGTGAAGAAGTGATCCTTACATGTCATCGTATTGACCACGACTCTCTTAGCTATGGTCGTCTCTTACGTGGTGAACATCTCCAAGTCTTACAACACAATACTTACCGTGGAACACTATCTTTTGGAGTGTTTCAAATATAGTACCAGCCAACGAAGACACAATCTACCCCACAGATTGGACGTTATGCTTGGGCAAAAAGAACCGACTGATATGCCTTGTTAGATTCCTCCAGGAATGTGGACTTTGGCATGGTACCTGATCTTAATTTTATATCATGACTTAAATTTATAAATTGATCGGGGCTCCTCCTTCAAGTTCTTGGGAGAGTTTCAATTTACATCCTTCTTTCTTTTTCCTTTTCTTTAAATATACATCTTTCTTTCTTTCTTATGATGTTTTAGACAATTATTGTCTGTCTTTTCATATCGTCTATATATTTTGATATATAGTATTTTAAGAGGGTATTTAAGAGGGTATGGTTGAGTCATTCAGTGAGTCCCACACACAGGGAGAGTCATGTTGGCTCTCCCTAGTGCGTAACAGCATTTTCCCTACCTGTACAACAATTTTAGGACTCTAATGACTTCGATGTCAGCGAGCCGTAAACCCCCTCCCCCCAAAAAAGAAACAACAACAGTGTATTAATTTGAACTTTTTGTGACTTCATAATGCCTTTTTCATGATGCCTGTTTCAAGGAAAAGATACATTTTCTTTAAATTAAATGTATATATTATTGCTTTTAAGTTAAAAGTAAATATGGTATAATTTTCAAATTTTAATTGGTCTCTCTAACTTTGGGAGATTGAATCCTAATTTTGAGATGTATTGAAATATTAAGTACTTTTTAAGTTGTAACAAATTGTCTTATTAAGAGTGTATTAATGTGAAATAACAATTGGAAAATTTTCCAAAGGTCAATTTTATAATTACTTATTACAATGTTTAGGTTCAAAACAGTTTATTTTGTTAAAAATTGAAACCTTTTAAGATTATTTTTCCTTTTAGATATTATTGTGATTTGTTTAATTTGCTTTTTGTTTTACAGAAGAGTTGCAGAAAGTATATTTGGCATTTTACAATCTAGTCCAGTTTATTGGCTTTACTTACATATTAACTGTCATGGGTATCAGATACTTCCGTGATGGCCCTGGTAAGAACTAAGATTTATTTTTGTGTAAATTTTGTCAATTTTGTGCATATCATCATCCCTTGCTCAATCACGAGCTCTTACTCAACTTAACTTTTATTGTGGGCAACTATCGACAATGATATAAAAAAACTATGTGGGTTCACCCTAGACACTTGTATACTGTGGGGAATTACATGAAAGTATAATTGAGATTGTTACAATAAGATTGTAAGATACAAGCAGAACTTTTTATCCTGTCATACAGTCATGGGGATTGAAACATTAAAGTGAAAAACATTAAATATTTTCTGGCTCCACCAGGAATTTCATTTAGAATTTCCCCAAGGAAAGCTAACTCTGTTACTAATATTTTTAATTTTTCCAGTTTTCTTTGATGTAAGGATGGGCTATTTCTGACTTGCATTTGTTGTTTGCTCCTTATTGCATTAGTTACACTACCTTAAGTTTTTTACTTCACAAGATTCAGACACACATTGTTATTGCAATTTTGAGCTATATTGTTTACATGTGTTTGTGGTTTTTATTAAACTCAAGTCAGGTTTAAAGACCTATGAAAAAAAATTTCTGTGTGTGTAATGTGCTACGAGATACAATTTTTCAGAATAAATTGAGCAGCTTAAAACATCTTTACATATTCTGAAGACCCAAGGATTTTTCTTTGCTGTTTTATTATTTTGTTGTTGTGTGTTTGTAGGTAAAATATAAATCACTTCAAAAGTTAAATTTATCAGTGTATCCAGTACAAATTGTTGTAGAATTCAACCATAGAATGCTAAAACCTGTGAAATGTTTTAATACCTATTACAATTATGTTTGATACTAGATGAACCTGACTGAATGATTTGCATAAAACCATTATAGGAAGAACCTTGAGAGTTTAAATGTATCAAATTTCTTTCTAACTTTGTCTTACAATTAACTTCAGTTTCCAGAACAATGCTTGACTGAAACTACTTTTTGCATGTATCCTAGACGTGGAGAAGATATGTGATAACTTTCAGTCAGGTGAAAATGGTAACGTGTCGGGAATCAAACCCGGGGTTCCTACTTTGAACGCAGGGGTGTTAACCAGTACACCACCCATTTGCCTTCCACAACTGGTCACCATTTCCACTCAGGAGTTCCAGGTTCGACTCCTGGCTCGTCGCCATTTTCGTCTGACTGAAAGTTATCAAAAACTAATTTTGTTAGCTAAATACCTGCAACATTGGTTAAATAAATAAAACTTAAATCAGACTTTTTTGAAAACGTATCTGCAATTCTAATCATACTCTCTTCTTGCTATGAATTTTTCATACAACTCATTTACTATAAGAAATCAGGGTTAGAGTTAAATAGTTTCAAGTACTTTCTCTTCAATGGTCTTGAGAGATTGAGAGACATGAGTAGCACCGTGCTGGAGGTCATTTGTGAACTTATTACAATTCAACTACAATTGGAATTTTTAAGCAAATAGAACTAAATATAGTTTTATGATTTGGTTCCAGTACAGAAAACATGCATTGTAATGCTACTTCATCAAAACTTTGCCTATTTACTTTTAATTAAGCACTATTAAGTTTGGATTTGATGAATTACAGAAGGAATATGTTTAGAAGATTATCTTTTAGAGATGAGGTATGAAGAGCTGGAAGGCTAAACAAGTTTTTTCCCTTTTAACACGTATTAAATGAGAACCAGAAATCTGTTAGGTTACTTAATCCTTTAGGTTATATATCATATGCTGGAACTGTGTTTGGTTCAAAACACCTTCTATTACTGTATATTAGCTGATCNCCACCCCAAAAAAAAAATTGCCTATTTAATTTTAAAATGTTTCCTTTTTCTCCTGCTGATAATTTGCTGGAAAGGATAAAACCTTATTTTTGTTCAAGTTGCAAGCCTTCATCTGACAATTGATAATGAAGTCATTATAATCAGAGGGTCTACTTATCAATGAAGTGGTTGATCAACCATGCTCACCAGGGTGCCAATAATATATAATACATATGATCCACTCCAAATAGATTTTATACTTTAGGAGATACATATATACATTCTAAATTATTATCTAAGGACTCTATTGGACTGTATTAATAATCTATTGGACTCTGTTAGACAACAGTACGTAAATGTAACATTCATACAGTCCAATAGATTATCAATAGAGTCAATACAGTCTAATAGACTATTAATAATCTATTGGACTGTATGAATGTTTTGGGTGTATTGTATATTCCCTTACAATCAGTATTAATCCCATTTTTTAAAAAGTAAATGGCATTGTTGCCATGAAATCTGGTCATCATCCAACATTAACTGTGTGTTCACAAGAAAAGAAATATTTTTTGTCTAGTAAAAGTTACCAGTAACTGGAAACTTTCACTTATACTTACAGCTTCGTTATATTTAATTATTTCTGTGTGCAGATTCTATGGCAGGAACTTACGAAGCTGTTGGCAATGCTCTTAAATTCTGCCAACTAATACAATTTTTGGAAGTGATGCATCCATTATTTGGATATACGAAAGGTGGTGTTTTCCAGCCTTTGATGCAGGTTAGTCGTTCTTTATGTTACATTACAATATCTGTGCTGCATTATTGAATAGAGCACATTTAAGCATAAATAATACACAAACACGAAACAAACAGAATACGAAAAAAAAAAATTGTATCATATAGTATCCGTTTTCTCACAGATTATGCTACTGGAATATTAAACATGACATTCTCCTTGAAATACTACAATTTTCCATAGTTGTTTTTGTGCTAGAGGATGGCAGTGTCATGGTAGTATTTGGTGAACACTGTGCTCTGTAATATCATGTAATGTGGGTAATGATAATGTGCACAGAGTACTATTATATACAAAGTGTACAATACAGTAATAAAAAAAAAGTTGATTGTTTAACAAAATTTTGATGTATACTAGTCCTCTCTATACTCTTTCCTTTTTATTTTATTTTATTTTTTGTAAAATTGAGGTAACTTAATTTTATATTGTCTTACTTTTATTTTAAGATCTTTATCTTCTATCTTTTAAGATCATTTAGTAATAATTCATATTTATTTTGTCAAAACATTCTTTCAGACTCTTGGAAGGAGTTTCATTGTGTTTTGCATGATTGAAGCAGAACCTAGAATGCACGAAAAACCAGCTGTGTTTTACCTCACTTTCTTTTGGAGTTTAGCTGAAATTGCTAGGTTAGTGTTGAAATATTAATTAGCAGGAATGAAGCTTATTTCAGATCAATTAAGAGATGTATTACATTATGATTTTTGTAATATTTTCTTAACAATTGTCTGAACATATGGTTGTGTATTTGTGTGTTTTGTTAAAGATATCCGTATTACATTGCTCAATTATACAAGAAGAATAATGGGTTTCTAACATGGCTTCGATACACAATATGGATTCCTCTTTATCCTCTTGGATTTTTGTGTGAAGGAATCATTATTCTAAGGTACGAATAAATATATTTTATAAAATGTGTTCCTTTTTGGTTCATTAGCAACTTTTTATGGAATTTTTTTGAATAAGATGGTTCATTCTCATGTTTTGCAGGAATATTCCGTATTTTGAAGAAACCCAAAGATTCACTGTCTCTCTTCCTAACTCCTGGAATTTTGCTTTCCATTTTCCTACAGTGTTGCGAGTATATTTACTTTTTCTCTTTTTCCCAGGTAAGATTAGATATTCACTTCTTTTATGAGAAATATGTGGAATAATTGAAAAATTAGGAAATCAGTTTATTTTGTTGAAAAAAATTGTCAGATCATAACAAATTTTCTTAACTTGCAAAAAATTCTTCTAACTAACATGTTTTTGAGGATTTTTCCATTGTCTTCTGCCAAAACAAACTAATTCTCCTCCTAGACATGATGTGTTTGGAAACTTCCCAATTAAATTCTTCATTGTCACTTCATAATTCAAGATTACATTTTTGAAATGTTTTTTTGTTCTAAGCCATACATATATTTAAGGATTTGTATTCGTAATTTTGCCTTAAGTTTTAAAAAGTCCCTTAACATATGTCATTCTTGCATTTCAACCTTTTTATTTTTTGTGTTCATGTATTCTCCTGATTCTATAACTTTTTATGGAAACTTGTTCTCCAAGATTTTATTTCATGAAACAAATATTTAATAAAACAAGAGTGTGCTAATTAACTCAATGTCAATCTGAGGCAAAATGGCATCTAACTGTGGAGTTTCGTTCATATGTTGATAGATGAATAAAACCTTTTACTTTTGTTAAGGGGTCCAATAAAAAGACTAAAAATATATTCTTCTTCAAACCCTTTTTGAGAGTAATAATTTTGAAATTGAAGGTTAAGAGCAGTTAATTCTAAACAAATAATATTTTATACACTATTTTTGAAAGATCCTAGTTTTTAAGCTGTTTGCAATTGATTTATTGTTTTTTAGACAAGAAAATGCATGTATAAAATTGGTATTTTGAAAATTAAACTTATAAATTTATTGTCAAAGAAGCAGTACAGACTTTGTATGACCTCGTGGAGAACAAGAAACTAAATTACTCTCCGGAAGCAAGCAAGGGACCATCCCATCAATTCCAATCAAGTACCCTAAGGCAGAGGTAGATTCAAAAATTTCAGCAAAAACTCCTAGATAAGATAAAAAGTTAGCTGCGAATTATAATACATACATAATGTCAATATGTTTGTAATTTAACACAAAAAATTTATTTTATATGTACAAAGTATTATCGAACTGTAGATTATTCTGAGTATAGTGTTTAAAAATCATAAGAATTGAAATAACACTGAATTTACGATTTCTTGTTACAATAAACACGCCCCTAGATAAAGCCTAGAGAACTTGTATAAGAAATCTGCCTCTACCTGAAGGAAAACCGGAGAAAAACCCGGGCCAGGATGGGGCTACAGAATTTATGTACACAACCGTGCCAAAGTTGAGTACACATAAAACTAAATTAATATGAGCCATAAGACAACACAATCGTGCAAGAAAATAGTTTTTGAAATTGTTATAAGTTATTTAAAAAGTACTACAGCAATGGCGTGATAAAGTACAGTACAAGACGGATTTAACTTTTATTAAAATCAATAAATTCTTTTACTGTGTAGAAGCACTGGTGCCGGAGGTAGTTTTTAACCGCGGATTTGAAGATATTCAATTTCATAATGTCTTTTATATTCTTGGGCAGGGAATTATATAGAACGATTCCCGAATGATGCAGTCCTTTTTGGCAAAGAGTGGTTGACACTCTAGGCCGATGAATATTATTACTATTGCGAGTATTGTGTTCGTGAACGAGACTGTTTTGTATGAAGCAAGGGTGGCACTTCAATAATTCGGTCTTGACAAACACGACCATTTCATAAATATAAATGCAGGAAGTGTTAAGATATTTAATTCCTTGAATAAAGGTTTACAAGAGTTCGGGGGTGAGATTTACAAATTATCCGAACTATCCTCTTCTGAATTCTGAAAGTTTGAATACTCTGACCGGAATTACCCCAGAAGGTAATGTCGTAACTTAAATGGGAGTAAACGTTTGCAAACTATACGCAACAGGACATACGTGGACTAACTGTGTTAACTAAGTTTCGGAATGCGTAACACAATTTGCTTAATAGGGATTTATGATTGTCAGCGTGACAATTCCATGTGAGGTTGTCTTGAATATGGGGACCTAAGAATTTTGATTTCGTAACAGTTTTTAATTGTGTTCCGTTTAAAGAAAGAGAAACCTGGGGTGAAGATTTTGTGATACTATTGTGAAATGACATAGACACTGTTTTATCAGTGTTTACAATGAGATGATTTGCATGGAACCAAGCCGAAAGGTTAGACAAAACTTTTTGAGTGTTGGCGTGTTTACGTAGTAAATTAGTGTCATCGGCAAGAATAACCATTTCACAATCTGATATGGATGATGACATATCGTTCACATACAATAAGAAGAGTATGAGACTGAGAATTGAACCTTGGGGTACTCCGCAAGTAAGTGGCGTTGTTTCTGAAAGACAATGCTGAAGTATTTTATTTTTAGTATAGTATATTTCTACCTGTTGAAATCTATCTTTTAAATGAGAAGTTAGCCATTGATGTGGAAGTCCACATTTGCCTAAAGAATGCAATTTGGAAAGGAGAATTTCGTGATCAATGACATGAATGCTTTGGATAAGTCAAAAAAAAAATAAAAAAATAAAGATTGTAAATCACTAACTGAAAAGAAAAACGTGTGGCAGAGGAATTTAAGGTATTATAAAATAAAATAATGTGAATTTTTTGTTGATACAATATCCACACAGATATTAAGGAAGTGCCATGTTCACCAAAATTTGAGGTACTTGCATTCTTCATTAAAAGATGGGAAAACATTTGATTTCTAAGAAAACCTAATGAATTGGCAATAATTATTTTTGAACTTACTTTTATTGAAGTCCTTCTTAAGAAAAGTAAAAGGTTTTATTCATTTATCCACTTACAAATATAATTCTGCTGGAAAGTTTTATTTTCACTCCACCATTAATATATTTGATAGTCTTTGAAATTTTACCCCTTCTTCTATGGCTTTTCTTTTATTCTTTACCCAGCACAGTATCTCTTCTAAACTACTTCTGATATCAATGGCAATATTTTTTCCTTTAAGCTAAATTTAAACCCTCTTATGCAGCTTGGATCAACCCTCACAGAACTGTGCATGAACCTCATGATTCATGCAGCTCCCATCTTTTAGTATTTTGATTCCCATGCTGATCCCCAGTGGTAGAATGCATTCTGATTCTCTCTATTTATCAGCTCTCTGGATGATGAGGAAATTAATACTATTATGTCTTTGGTTACAGGCATCTACATGCTCATGAATCATATGTATAGAGCCCGCATTAGTAAATTAGGTCCAAAGAAATGGCGCAATAAATTAAATTGAAATTTAAAATAGTGGTATCACTCAATAGGCAGACTTCATGAAGAACAGTTAAAGAATTAGTTGTGGGATGATTGTAAATATTTCCCCAATGGGGGTATTTTTGTGTGCTATCATTCATAATTAATCCACATCAGTGATTTTCACTTATAAAAGTAATTAATTACTCATGCAACAAGGAGTGCCATTTATTTTGTGTGTGGTAGACATATGAAAATTTTGCACTTACTATAGAGTGAAAAATTATTTCATATTACTCTCATGATGTATTGTCATGATAATGCAATAATTACAATTTTGCGACTTGAATCAGAGCAGTTACTGTATGTATTCCTCTTAGTTGTTATTGTAGAGAATGAAATTTCTCTTTATATTAAGAATGAATATAGCTTAATGAAAGGTTTTGCCATACGTAAAATAAATTGGTATTTTCAATGATTTTGCATGACTTAATTTTATTTTAGGTATAGAGAAATTAAGTGAGTGAGTGGAAACAGCTTTATGTTTCCCATCTTGTCTTTTCCTGATCACAGATATCTTTTTTACAAATTTCTCCATACAAAGGGTATTTCTAGAATTTTTTCTTTATTCTAAAACCCAGGAGTTTACCTCAATTTGTGATTATGAGAGATTTAAGTTCAAGTGAGTTTTGCTTAATCAGGAGAAAGTTATGAAATTCTGATTCGTAGTTTAATGTTAAGTATGGACTGAACTGAAACCAAACATATAGGAAACTTTAAGTTATTTTATTCTAGACTGACATGAATGATGATAGCAAGTCACTTGATTTTTCTTTGTTGTTTTGAGGATGGGAGACTGCTTTTTATTTGCTTCTTTATGAGTAGGAGAACTGATTGAGTTCTTGAATAATGTTAATTTTGATTTTTCTGAAAATATTGCAAATATTTTAGAAGTAAAACTTAATTACATAGAACTTTTCCATGTGGATGAAATAACAAAATTAAAGTCAAATTATTTCATGCTATTTATATAATTGAGTGAAAATAAGATATCTTGACTCAACGAGACAACTTGTATGAGAGAAAGTGTCAGTGGTTCAAAAATTAAAATGCTGTTGTAAAAAAGTTCTTTTGAATAAACTTTGTATTGATTGATAATGTTCAAATAAAGATTGTTTACATTTAAACTGTTTGTGTGATATTTTATTTTCATGGTGCACCTGGAATTATTCCTAAAATCATTGCCAACAACAAATATACCGTACCGCATTTAGCCCACCCCTTTTTTTCTTCTTTGAAAAAATCGCCCAAAAACTCCTTGGGGGGGACTAAATTTGGAGTTAACCCTCAAACACATGCGCTGGGGTGGAATCCACCCCACAGCTACGTTTTTCGTTTGTTATGCAATTAATTTTACTCCGTTCGCCATTTAACTCTCGAGTACCTTTCTATCTCCATCTCCAACTCAGTACACTGAGCCAGAATCAATTTTCGCAGACTTACCCTCCCGTCAAAGAGTCACTGTTTACTGTGTGGGATGTGATCCACCCAGTGCGTGTGTTCTCGCTACAAAATATTTCCAGTTGTCACAACGCTCTGAGGCATCGCGCCTAGAAGGATGCATCACTTTCTAGACGTCCACCCTCACATCTTGGTCGGTCACCCTATTCACCCCCAGCTTTGGGGGTGGGGGTAGGTTCGCTGAGAGGCAATTCTAGTTTCTAAAAAGAAAAAGTGGTACTACTTTGATATGACTGCACCTTGAGAGCCCAAAGAATTTCGGTATTAGAGCGGGAGTATCATTCGCACACTTTACAGTATTTTATTGTGTAATATTTTTATTATCTTTACTTCAGTGTTTTGAACTTCATTTGAATGAATCTCTGAATGAGCATTTTTCTTCAGAAAGACTTTGATTTTACTCAACTTCATTGTTATTCTAAGTTTTGCCTCCCAAAATAAGGGGGACACTATATTTGGGTAAATATGGTACTAACTATCAAGCGTCGTTGCACTAATTTCTTATTTGTAGTAAACAAAGGCTCAGCTCAAGACAAATTTGTCATTACTCCATGTTTTTACAAAATAATAAGTGATGGAAATATAATCTGTATTTTATACTGCAGAAACGAAAATTTTGTACCCCTCATGGAAAAAAAAATTATTGTAAATTATACTTTAGTGGGAGGTAATTGTCTAACCCCACTTTATTCTAATGTCATAAGAGTTACTATGTTGTAATTCGACAAGATCATTTTTTCAAATGAACTAATTATTAATGTAATAGTGGCCAGCCCCCTTCCACTTTCATACATTGAACATTCACAAATTTCATACATTGAACAAAAAGTATAGAAATCCAATGTTTGAAATTTGTGTTGGTGTGTGGGGGGGCATTAAAAAATTTACTAGTTAAAGAATAAAAATTCTTTCAAAGAGGAGCATAAAAATTATGTCATTAATTTTAAAAGTTGACAGATATTTTAACATAGTCAATATTTTAAATTCGAAAAAAAAATCATATTATTCTGAGTAACAAAGTACTGTAAAATCCCATTATCTTCTCACAACATTCTCCTATCATTGTACTCTTATTGTTAACAATAAAAGTTATGTTATGCAAATGCACTTCAAGTGTGATTATTCTTTACTCTTTTTGAGTAAAACAACATTTTCAAAAATCTTCGAAAGGCAGTTATTTTGTTATCATTAGCAAATTTCAAAAAGCGTGAATATTATGACAACTATTACACTAGATTATGATCAAATTACAAATATTCTTTAAGTAGACTTTTCTTGACCCAGAACTAGATTTGTTGGAAAAATTTTTTGTGAGAGAGAGTACATTTTTGTGAGGTGTTGTCCCCGGAAAGCAAAGTCAACCTCCTCACTCTGGGACAGGGTGGTGAGTGGCCGGGAAAACCGGGGAAAGTCAGGGAATTTTATGTTTCTCGAATAGTCCTGGAATATGCTCACTGCTCAGGCGAAAAAAAATTAAAAGTGATAACAAATATCGTCAAATTAAAAAACACACTACAAATTCTACAAAAATCTGTTTTTTAATCTTCAGTTGAAGGCTACATGCTCATCCCAATAACCCTCTTGTGAGTTCTTTCATTGAGAAGTGGAAGCTCTGCCTCACTGATAGTGAAAGTAACTGTTTTGTTTCTTCCATTGGTCTTGATAGGATATGATTAGAGGTGTACCAGGCTTAGTCATGGGGAAGTTGTTTCAGAATCTGTCACGACAATCGCACTAGGTTTGGCTGAAATCTTTCAGTGTAACTGGTGTCATTATTTGTATTTTACGATATGACAAATAGCAACAAGTGTGAGTTCATTTGTACCGTGCATTGTTATATACTAAAGTTTGACACTACAATTTCTTTGTATTATCGCATGAGATTTCAGAGTTTGGCCTATTTGATGGTATTTCCATGACAAACCAAAACTGATACACAGAACTTGTTATTACATACATTTCATAATTTTTCCAGCAGTTTATAAAAATAATTTGCGCAACTTAACAATTTTTTTTNTGTATTATCGCATGAGATTTCAGAGTTTGGCCTATTTGATGGTATTTCCATGACAAACCAAAACTGATACACAGAACTTGTTATTACACACATTTCATAATTTTTCCAGCAGTTTATAAAAATAATTTGCGCAACTGTTAACAATTTTTTTAAATGCTTACGGAAGTGTCAGTGCCATTGCAATGAAACAACAGCAAAACAGTTCAATGTGGAGCTGTTCAGCTCCATGGGCAGTTCCAGTAACAACGACCCACCTCTAGACATGATACAGCACACTTTTGTCATAGCAACGTCTATTGGAGCGTGGAACAGTGGATGACGACAACTCATACCCCTTACTTCCTCCTTTTAGCAGATATTATGTTTTACTGACCGCAAGGGTCATGATGACTCCACCCACTCTGTCTCTTCCGATTCGCCTCGGTGTTGTGTGAAAAGTTAATTTCGTCAGTCTAATGCCAAGCACATGTTTTATTTATATTTCTGATAAGCGTGCTTATTTTTTAATTTTTTCAATGACGAAACTTGAAAACTTCAATTTTTTCAATTAATTTTTCATTAGTCAGGGAAAGTCGGGGAATTTTGAGGTGAAGGATCACTTATCACCCTGTGGGAGCAATGAGAGATAGACAGACAGGAAAGCGAATAAAGATTATGAATTTCATTTCCAAAGGTAAGTCTTCTTGAACTAGGGAAAAAAAATCTAAGGAATTATTTATGGAAGTTTGAATAAACTTAAAATGAATTATGATTCAACAATAAATGTATATTCTTTAAACATTGATAAAATAAAAACATGGAAAACTTGCCAACAAATATATATTTTACACACAGGCCAGGTTTGTATGGATTGGTTCGAGAAACTTGTTGAAATAATTTACTTGGATTTTATGCCCCAAAGTAAGAATTATTCCAATTTTCAGCCCCAGAATGCAATGTGCTATTTTTCACAGCCATTTTTACTTTCTCATATATAGAAAGAATGAAATGTGGTTTTTGGCATAACATCCATCTGTGCACAGTGATTCTGAGTAAATGGATGAATCAATTTAATTCACATTTCACATTTTCGGTAGAATTTACTTGTTGTCGATGCACATGCTCTAATTTTTTATGCTGCAGACGGAGAAACATATATAAGAAAGTATGTTCAATGGTTTTGTGCCACTAGTTTTTGTATCACTTTATTTCTAAATAATTCACAATATTTCTTTCACTGCTTCTCAAAAATGAAATGTCTCTCAAATGTAATTTCCAAGAACATTGAAATTTTACGAGGAATCTAAATATGTTAATAACATTTTGATTGAACACTTCTTCGCAGAAAATACACTTCAGTAGTTACCCTTCATGCCAAACCTGTCATTTTATTATCTGAGGGCAACAATTTTCATTTAATTTTGTCAATGCATGTAAAATAAAAGCCTATCTACAATTTTCTTACACCAAATTTCTCGTTGCATATGAATCTGCTTATAATTTTTGGGTTACAAGCTTCCTGTGGTAGATTATTTTAAAAAAACTTATTATTATGAATCTAATTCTTAGTTTTATGAATTAATTTGTTTCTAAACTAGATGATAAAAGGTCATTTCAGAGTCAGAGAACTAAGAAAAGCCAAATGAATGTTTTGGAAAAATTGTGTTAGAAAAAAATTGAAATTAGTCTTGAATTTTTTATTATTCAGCAAAAGAAAGTGATCAAAATGTTATAAGAATATTTAGATTTCCACAAAATTTCCATTGAAAGAATTGTTTTTGGAAACCTTATTAGGCTGTTACTCATTTGAGAGGTAATGAACAGATCACATCCTCATGGCTGAAAATTTGGATGATTACGCGCAGTTAGACATAAAATCAGATGAAATGATTTTGATTTAGTTTTTCAAACTAGTCCATACTGCTCTAGTCCACTTAACATGGAATTATCCTTGTACTATTTTTCACAATATATTATTTTATGCACATAACAGTGAAGTATTAATAAAATATCACATACTTTAAAATATTAACCTTAAAAAGGATTGGTTCAATTATTCTAAAACCTGTACGAAAACTCAGTTTCTTTTGTGATTCTTCAGTCTCTTGAAAATTTTATGAAATGGAATGTGTGAGAGAGAGCACATTAACTGGTTGTAATGTGAATGTTTGTCCCACTAACAAAAGTAATTGTTATACTGATAAACTAAGAGCAATATCATCGTCTCGCTGATGTAAGAATTCTTCAGACATTTTATCAGATGGTAAACCTGAAAATAAAATATTTTATAAAGTGAGATATTTGCCAAGATATTATAGAATAGAAGATTAAAATTACTAAAACTTCAGTAAATGCAGTTATCAGGAGAATTTACCTATATGCTTTTGCAGAAACCTTAAGATTAAATGATTATTTATTTTCATAGCAGTTGCAGAATCAATTTTTTTCATTAACAAATTCTGCCAACTTCCCACCAGGAATGGTGTATCGGACTGTTGTTCGTGTGTGCTGCGCCTAAGAACCAAAAATTTATATACAATGGGGAGAACAGTTTAATGTCACAACTAATTTGCAGCATGGTACTGAATATATTTTATGAATGATGAAGTTACAAGAAAATACCTGATGGTAAAAGCTAATCTTTCAGTTTTCTCAGCTGGACCTCCTTCCATGAACTGCTGCATAACAGATACATTTGGAGCTATTTGGAATGTATGGGTGTTTATAAAGATTAATGGTTGTGTTACTTTTGTAAATAAATCCTCATCGTCCTTTATAGAAAACACCCAGGCATCCAATACAACACCAACTCTGTAAAAAGAATAAAAAACGAAAGGGAATGAATGCTTACAAAAGTTTAGAAAGCAGCTCTCACAATAGTACATCACATGTGAATAAACAAATGAATTATTAATAAAAATTAATAAAGTAAATATAAAATAAATGAAAATTTATAGCATTTCAGTGTATAATATGAGTCAGAAGGACAGTGTCATGATATTTGTTTCTAAGAGAGAATTTTTATAAGTAAAATTGATCATTAAATCCCAAGTAGATTCAAATTCTTAGCTTCAATTTAATGTCAAAAACAACTAATAACAACTTACTTGAATCTAGAATCGTTGCCAAGAGCTCTTAAAGCTGTACCTCCTCCAAATGAATGACCCATCATTACAAGTTGTGACATGTCTAAACGATCCTGTTTGAAAAATACACACAGATAAATTGTGTTGTGTGTTACATTTTATAAATATAAAACTATAAAATATTTACCAACCTTGAACTGAGACAAGTCAAAATATCCTCCCATTATATTTTCAATTTGTTTGCCAGCATTAAGTTTTTCTAACAAATCAATAGTCTTTCCACACTCACCAGCTCTATGCCTAACCTTTGAAAAAATGAAAGGAAAATGAGTTAAGATGAAATTTACATACAGGAAAGATTCACAGCAATAAATAACTTACATAGTATTGTATTTTAACAGGTTAGATTTGTGTGAACTTACTAGTACCTTAAATAAATTATTGTAAAAATTCATCATCCACACACTCCACTTACATTTTTTAAACACAAACTAGTTACGGAAGCTGTTGCTTCCATCTGCAGCATCTGCCAACTGCTGATCAAACAGTCCTCTGGTGGCAGGCAGGTGGATGAATTTTGAAATCAAATTACTTCCAAACAAAACTTTAAAATTTAACAATCTGTTCTTGAATAGCTGAATGAACAGTTGTTTCCAAACCAACAGTTCAAAATGACCACCAATATTCTTCAACAATTTTATGTTTTCATCAACTTCATGTTTTTCCACTCCAAAATTTGCCGCTACTGCTGATTTTTCAATTTGTCTAAATTTGATATGCTGAAAATGTTTTTTTCTTCTAACTTCTAAATTCCTATTGGTTTGTCCAATATAAACAATCCTTGCAATTATTTTTTTAAAAGGAGGAACTTATAATTACGTTTAATATAGGACTTGATGCTAAATTTATTTTGTGGAGCCAAATGATATTTACTTCCTTGAAATTTTTTTGAAAAAGATTTCAAAGAGCTCTCAGAGCAGTCAGCAGATGCTGAAGATGGAAGCAAAAGCTTCCAAAACTATTTTGTGTTAAAAAAGTAATTGGAATGTGTGGCTGTTTAAATTATTTCAATAATTTATTGTATTGACTCCACTGTGAATTCATCATACTAATACATCATACTAATACCTGTTTCTGTCTTGATTCAAGATGGTTCTTTCCCAAAGGTATTCTTTGAAATTTTACCCTTGTAGGTTTATTTGATTTTCTTTCTTCAGGAGATGCATAATAGAATGTACTGCATGCAGATTTGTCCCTAAGTTAATTTTTAAAATATTAATATATTTTTTTAAATACCTACTTATTCAATTATTTTGTTTTAAAAATTCTACAATTTTCTTCCTACTTACACATAAAATGCTCAATGCTCACCTGTGTTCAACAGCAGCGACAACAAAACCACGGGAAGCCATCTCCAGACAAATTGTAGAATAAAAAAATCGAGACGCACCCAGTCCATGGGAAAACACTATAACAGGAAATTTGTCACCTTCCTTGCGAAGATCTGCCTCCCAAGCCACGGGGATTTTTGCATCTCCTGTAACAATGTTAATAAAAGATATATTACAAATATAATATGTTTGAGAATGACAGAAAATTCATGACATTAATTTCTTTTACATTTATTATGTATCTTTATTATACTTATTGTATATACATTACTTCATGTATATATTTTTGTGATATGGAAAAGATCCAACAAGTAAAAAAATAATGGTATAAAAGTATTTTCATTTGGTTAAATTATTTAATCAGAACAAAACAAAAAAGTGGAACATTAATGTTTATTAAGGTCTCCTGAAAGTATTACATTCTGTTTGAAATTACCTTTGACCAAATTGGGCTGTCTCTTTTAATTAATATGAAGTTTGATCGCTACTTTACTTCCCATACCAATAGAATTTACATAGAAAATTAATAGTATATTAACAAACATTTAATTTGTTAAAAAAAACAAATTTTTAGGAGCAGTTGAGAATTATCACTGTTAGATTAAAAAAAAAAAGGCTTCAACCCTTAGAAGAAATATCAGTCAACTCTCAGATGGAAAAATATTTCATGATAAACTACCTCATCAAAAGTCCTTGATGTAAAGTCCAAAGATTAGACACAAATAACTAGTTTTACATTCCAATAGACAACTGTTGTAAAACACAAGAAAAAGAGAAATAAATGACTACATTAAAAAAAACAGACTTTTCATAATAAAAAAAAACTTCTACTTACCAGCAAGTAATTTAAAAATGAATCTAAGTATAAAAGTCCATATTTTCAGGACATATGCAAAAGCATTAAGGAACTTGTCATTTGGTAACCAGGATATCCATCGTGATTTGAAATGCTGGGGAAAGAAGATTAAAAATTAAATCAGAAGCAAAAGATAAAAAGTGCCAAGGAAAAAATTCACTTTTATCTTTTTTCACATCATACAATTTTTGGACATTGTAGCCTACATGATTTGAAAAAAAGAATAAAAATTACTTACTCACCTCAAGATTGGTGAATGAAGTTGGATAGAATAATCTTATGAAACACCCATCTGGAGAATATTCTGTCATCAAATCAAATGCTCCAGGGACATAAGGACCTAGCAAAATAAATATAATTTTTTAAATAGCAATTTTTCTAAAAATTGAATTCATGCAAAACAAAACTGAATTCAAGTGAATTATAGTTATTAAAGCACGTACTCTGAAATATCTCTGTGTATTAACTAATAATAATGAATTAGAAATAGAAATGTAGAGAAAAATAAACATTTGAACTATTAATAAATTAATTGAAACTTTTTCTCTCAATATTGTAGTTACCTTCAGGAAGTGGCAAAACCCGATCTTTCCTGCTCCAGAACATGATGCTATCTTACTCTGATTTCACCGGATCAATGTATGTCATATTATTCCTCAGACTTGGAATGTGAAAGTGTAATCTTTGGACCCACAATCAAGGTGCGATAAGATTGAATAAAATGTGGCGCGCTATCCCTGAAAGTAACAGCCAATCGTATTGCACACTGCGCGGAGAGCGATCTTTTAATCTGCCACTGGTAGCGCTTTATTGTATTCGTACTTGAACTCCGACCACTCCGACGGCGCCGGAGGGGAAATGATCACAAAAACTTGTCACGTCACTGATCGGCATCGTGAGAGGGGGACAGGTGGGGAGAGAGAGAGGTCTCACGAAGCTAGCGCCTCACGAAACTGGATGTGGCATTACTTTAGTGAAGCGGGACGTATGAATCTCCTGGAGCTTCGTGTTCCTTTGTTCGAATTCATAAACAAACTAGAGTTAAAATTATATTATTTATGAAACGAAAAATTAATAAGAATTAACTAAATTATTTTGGGAAGAGCAATGGTCCCCGGAGATGTTTGAATTAAGTTTTCAGTCAGGTTGAAGATACTTTTTTTGGATAAAATTTACCTGTCACAAACATCGTAGAAAATTAGGTTTTATTAAACGTCATCATTTCCATAAAATTTTCCATAAAAAATTGCTACTTTCTAATCCGAGAATGATCAAAAGACTGTTCTTATGTATTGCGTTTTAATCCTCGACCAAGCATTGCGTTTAACCCTCGAACGGGCATTGTTGCACATAGTGCATTGCGCTGTAGAGGATCAGATTGCGAGTTTTAGACAGTGTTGAGAGGTGTACCGTAGAGTTCCGAAGGCCAATAATCCTCGTCGTTGAAGTTAATGGGATAAACGAAAAATCAGTCTTCATCACATTACTTAGAGCAAGAGATTACACAAATCTGTTCCGGATACAATAATGTCGATATGAGGGATATATATTTAGGAATGAGAATAATCCCAATGTAAGCTCTCCTCTGAAATTAATTTCTGTAGACTCCACAGGAGTGTTCACCCTGTTCCAGAATTTGTTATACCTTTTCGAAGAGAGGGAGAAGAAACCATAACTTACTCCAGTAATCTCATAAAAAATACCTTTTGTTCAAATAATGAAGAAGATAGTGAATCTTTGGTTTCTTGGTATATTTTAAGGAGTATAAATTGACAGTGTTGATAGAGTTTCTAGTTTCCTTTCATGTGTGAAATGTTTTGAAATATTTTTTGACATTGTAATAAATTAGACAACTGTCACCAGTTAACAATAATGGAACATGTTGTAAACCTTCAGTACAGAAAATCTCATTGATCAACTTGCTAAATCTGGCCCGGGGTTTCCTTCGGGTTGAGGCGGAATTTTTATATCCTACAGGCTCTACAGACCTGGGGACGGCATCTATTGAAATAATAAATCTCGAATTTAGAGTTATTTCAATAGTTTCGATTTATAAACAATATTATCCCAATCTGTAGTTTGTAATGATACGTACTTGTGAAATAACTTTTTAGGGTTTTATTAAATACTAATTTGTTGGTATTCTTGTAATATTGTAACGCGTACCGGAATATTTTTATTCTTATCTTGAGACTGTGTTGGAATGTTAAATCTGCCTCTACCTAAGGGTTCTTGATCGGAATTGATGGGATGGTCCCTTGCTTACTTCCGGAGAGTAAATTAGTTTATTGTCCTCCACGTGATCATACGCAGTTTATAACTGCTTTTTTACAATAAATGTATAATTTAATACTTTAAATAGTTCTACAAGACGCAATTAGCTGTTGACAATGATGTGAGGCGTGCGTTTCGATAATCACATAGTCTTGTTTCAGCGAAGTCTTTCGCGACATCGATTTCTTTCCTTCACAAATCAAACGTCGAAAATCCTTTCAAATTTTAGTCTGATGTTGCTTTGAGTTTCGAGTACACGATCGAAATTTAGAAGTCGTCAACTAAGCACACTAACAATCCGGTCAGCTCGAGATGACGGGACAAGTGCTACAGACGTTCCTCTGACTCATTTCCTGCATCTTGCGGTCCGCTTTCTCTGAGGTTCTTGCCTGAAGCTATTCTTTTTTTTCTTCATGATGTTCGTGAAAGCGGACATTTGCGAAGGATCTTGTCACTCGCGAGTGACCATCATCTCTACGAACACGAAACGTATCTGGCGTATTTTCAGCGAAATGTTTCTGGAAGTATTATTCGTTTCAATTGTATTCCACGTTACCGCCCATGTACCAAAGCTTCAAGTGGTCTGCTCTTCCATCGTTCCACATCGTTCAGGGGGAAGAATGTTTTTGTTAGATCGTCGGAGAATGTAGTGCATCATTTATGTGAATGATCTGAACATTATCTTTATATATATATATATATATATATATATATATATATATATATATATATATATATATATATATATATATATATATAT
>NNCF01128184.1:351840-401063 GCA_002313205.1 Laupala kohalensis | reverse complement strand
GGTAGAAACTGAGCATGACATGGTGGACAATTAGCTATCCTACTTTCCGGAACCATCACATGAATTCCCATCAAAGTGGCCATAGACAAATTGGAGAAAATTCCAGGGGGTGGGGGTACAGAAATGGTGTTCAACCGTGTGAAGTTTGCATATAAAAAAATGATTATAATAAATAACTAGAAAGTGATTTCGGATTTTAATAAATTATTGTTGAGAATGAAATTAATACGATGACATTTTTACAGCAAGCAAGTATATTAACTTTTAATAGTTACTGCAATGTCTAAATCGTTTAACTTCACAGAACTTAATGCTAATTAACTGTCAAATTTTAGACCTCGCATTGTATTCAAACTAAAACTGTTATAAAAGAGAGAATAATTGATTAAATTTGAATAAGTACACATCGTTTCATTTAATGTATATGTGACGTACTCCTCTCTTTCCTGTTTAGTTTTTAGAGGGTATTTACCCGTTGTTCTTCACAAAATTATCATGTTAATAGCAAGTTTGTAGTGAAATTTAAAAAAAATTCAATATATTTAATTTTCAGGATGATTTTTAAAGTTTTGCTGCCTCGGCCTTTTTTTATACTTTCAACCAATTTTATTGATATTCACCCTTTTTAAGGAATAAACTCATTATTTCAACTTAAGGCTAAGCTTAGTAATATCGTGCATTTATGCTCTTCGAGTTAAGAACTTCAGTTCAATTCTGGTGACAAAATGTCACCAAATATTTAGTATCGAACATCGCGTTGTATGTCGTCACCACACGCAAGAAAAATAAAATCCCGCTTTGTTGGTTATCATTGTTGACGATTATAATTGTTCACGTAGAAACAATATTTCACATCAGTAGTTCCTCACTGTGGCATGCATGTGAATAGGAGAATTAGTCAAATGCAAGTCAGATCCGTAGACAAGTTCATGCGAAATCTATGATGCTTCGTAACAGCGCTTTGTCTCCCAAGGTGAGTAACATTCGTAATGTGTGTGTTCTCTTGGAAAGTGCTACATCACGGTGTTTATTTACGCCAGGCCATCAAACTTCAGAACTTTCAAAGTATATAAAAAAAACGACGGCATTAACGTATTCATGTTCCATTTTTGCGCGTGCCGTCGATGTACGGAAATAGCAAAAGTGAATGCATTTTATAATGAACTATGTTTGCCAAGTTCTTTTCAAACTTTCATGTTACACAGTCATGTAACAGATAATTCGAGGAAACATTTCATGATTTTAGAAAGGGAATAACTAAATTTACTATCTAAATATAAATAAACATAGATAAAATTATTGCTCGCTTAATAGTATTGAATTATGATTTTTTTTAAATACATTTTTATGAGATTACTATACTCGTTCTCAATTGATGACACAAATGTTAATAGATACCTGAATTATGTTTTCATTGCATTTCTTCTTTTTTGTTATCGATGCGTGGGATGTCTGTCATGCTTAGAACGTGGCTGGGGTTAAGCCCCAATGAACTATTGGAGCGTCTGGGGGTGAAACCAACCAGCGAGATTGCTGGACCAAAGTCCTAATTGACGGTGTGGAGTTAAACCTCCGACGAGCGAAGCAACTATTAAATCAAATAACTTATTCTGTTGGGGTGATTGATTTCTTTACTTCACAGATTTGAACTGCGTGTTCCATAAAGAAATTCCCCTTCAAAATAAATAAAATTGTCAGGAAAAGACGAGTTTTTTTATTTCCTAAAACTGGAGTAGGAAAACCAAGTACTTATAAGGAAAACAATGTAACATTAATATCTAGTATCAACAACAGTAGGCCACGTTAGTTCGTCCACAATTCCTGAGGATTACTATCTATGCAGTTGCCTGCAAAACTCACAAACTTGCGTTACTGAGTTCATTCACTGTGGTGGCTTCGTGTCATAAAAAACAGAGTTCATTTACCAGCGTGGTTTCGTATGATCAGCATATAGAGTTTACAAATAGTCACAGCTTCGTACGGTGAAAATTCAGAGTTCTTGAACTGTCGCAATAAAACGTTTGACTGAACTCAGAGCCGGGCGCGAGGAGATTCCTTCCTTGAGCGACTTCGGTCGTCAATGAGCCGGCCTGGGGGAGANGGGCGCGAGGAGATTCCTTCCTTGAGCGACTTCGGTCGTCAATGAGCCGGCCTGGGGGAGAGCGTCGTAGAGATCTGCTCAGTAGGACTTCTCGTGCCAAAATGACTTCTGGCTTGTGATCAACAAAATAATTTCACTTTGGTAACCTTCCGATTCGTCGAGAGAATCCTTTGTCACTGTTCTGGAACCTTCCTAACAGCGTTCGTATTTTTTGTCAATAAGTCTTGCCTTGACATTCTAGTAAGCTCCAAACAACATTGTTTCTTGTCTAGGAACGCGTACACATCTGTCGATCTTTGGAGTACATAAACAAACTTTCGTTTGTCTTGCGTTCGGTATCTTTGAATGCAGAATGTGTGATAACATGTAATATCTATTCAAGTGTTGCGAGTGATAATACGTAGCATTATGTGCGAGTGATAATATGTAGCATACCATATTACTGCTACATCACTCCCCCGATATATGATATTGTAGAGAATCTTACACTCAGATTCTGCTACATATTGTCATACAGATATCTACTGCTGCGCAATCAGTACCTATCACCTCATATTTACGTTCTTGCACACGTGCCATACGTGAACACTCGAAAGACATTCTGTTGTTTACATATCGATGTATACGCGTACCGTCAAATATCCACGCAAGATCAAATGAACATTTGCTCACTCCAAGGAACTCCACACTTCTACACGTTCCTAGCAAAGAAATGAAGTAAGATTTCACTAGAACCGTTGACAAGAAATAGGAACTTCGCTTTTAAGAGACTTCGAGAACAGTGACAAAAGATTCTCCCGACAACCAAGATTACCATGGTGAAATAAGTTGTTTATAAGAGTCTTCGCCCAGCTCACGTACGAGCCATCACGCTCACGTGCTAGCTTACAGTTTTGTTAAGAAATTCAGTCTACGGCGAAGTCTACGGCATCGCAAGCTCCTACGACGAAGTGATTTCCATCCTGCGACTTAGTGCTTGATAGAACTCTGTTACTTCAAGATTCTGCTACAATTCCGAAGTCGTGAGTTACAGCAGAAAAGCTTTTGAAGTTTTTTAGGAATTAGCTGACAATTATTCTGACGTGCCTTCCTGATGTGAGTACTTCGTTGCATGTTACTAATTTCAATTCTACGAGCATTTCAGTATCCAGCTCTGATTTTCAGAACGAATAAAACTTGTCCTTTCTTCGTGATCTCTTTACATATTTATTTTGAATGGGGACTTTCGTTGTGGAACAGTCCAGCATTGCGCCTGTGAAATAACGAAATACAATCACACACAACCCGTACAAAATAAATATATTGGTGACCCCTTAACGTTGATATGAACACAAATTTTCTTACTATACGTAATCAATTTAGTTAATATTCTCTCACAAAACGTGTAACAGAATTTTGAGCCTAGCGTTGTGATTTCGCGAAAAGTTTTGCTCAGTTGGAAAAGAATTCCTAGTATAAAAGTTTTCGCGCTCACAGAGACACTTAGTTTAGTACCACAATTATCATTACGTGATAAACTAATTTAATTTCCATTTTCACTTGTGTCATATTTGTGCATAATATTTCATTTTTTCTCGTTGTATAGGTTGTCTACGATTTAATTACTAATAATTGATTTCGGAAACCCCTTAAATTCAATTTTACACGGGTGAATTTATTGAAATCATTTCAGAAATGCCAAACAAAAACGCTCAGTTTCCCGCTACTTCCTCGCAGTGCACGACCGTGATGACTTTGCCAAGCTTTTGGAAGGATCGACCGCGAGAATGGTTTGCTTACGCGGAATTTAGCGAGAGGGGAATCAGCTCCCTGTTCCATAACCACTCAATTATTATTAATAGTCTTGATACTTCGGTGATAAGGGACATTGACGCCGCATTACTGACGCCTAACAACAGTAAGGCATACAATAATTTAAAGCAATTCCTTGTTTATCTGTTCGCCAACCCGCAATGAACTAAAACCGACGAAATCTTGTCAGCGGAGGCCATCGGGATCGTATGCCCTCCCAGTTCCTTCGACACCTCAAAAATCTCGCTGGCGTGGAACACAGTGACAACTCGTTTTTAGCACAGATATGGCTCAGAGCACTCCCAGTGCAAATTATCTTGGCAGTGGGATACGCAAAGGACTTGTCAGAGCAAGCGGAACTCGCCGCACAATTCCCCATTTCAGATACCCTGGCAGCTACTAGTGTTAATACTCCTGTTCTAATTCCCGACGCAACGAGTACTCATAACACGGCAGTTACTACAGATCCCAGGATAGACTATATTATGCAGGCATTAGTCAACCTAACCAAACAAATGGCCGAATTGCAAACGCAAATATCTCAATGTAATTTTCAGAACGAACAACGTAATGTCAGTCCACGATCCAGACCGCGATCGGACGCTTGTTGGTATCATGTAAAATTCGGAAACGGCGCCAAGCGATGTCTCACTCCTTGCAATTTTCAAAACAAATACGCTACTGCGGTTAGTATCACTAGGAAAATTCGGAGAAACCAGAAAAATTTTCGTCCATGCGAGACAAAAACTAATAGAATGTCTGGAATCATTACAAATACGGCAAACAAGCTAGACACTGCAATACTCCGTGTGCATTTAAAGCAGGAATCTCACCTATTCGCACAGCCCACTGCGAAAAGTCGCACGCTTCGTGTCAACATACACACGCCTCAGATCAAATACAAATACCAACGATGTTATCTTCATCAGAAACAAGTCAAGCGCGAGACGCAACGTCTAAGCCTACACTACATTCTCCAAAACCGAATTTAAAAGCATCGAAATCAATCTAAAAAACCCAACTGTTCGAAACGAAACTGGCAGTGTTACATGCGGAACTATAAAAGCTCATCCCACACAACGTAAATCTGTCAAGAATCCATAGAAAACGATATCTAATGTACTAGATAAAGGAAACAGGGAAAAGAACACACAACCATGGAACCGAAACATAAAACCACGCACTTGAAAACTAACAAGATAAAACAAAAAGCTGTACTTACCGCGGAAACACGCAAAGCATACACAGCTCGTACAAATACAAGGCATTCCACAGGTATAATTTATACAGGAATCGTCGAAACCAACGGGAAGTCAGAACGAGAAGACACCAATGAATTCTTCATCATTCCCAAGGAAAACACACCGTTTTACAGCAAACGGATCAAGTTAAATAACAAATCTATGTTCTTCTGCTCTTACAGCGCAATATAATTACAAGGAACTCAACGCAGACGCGACTACGCACAGCAGACGCCAAAACAACAATGGAAAATCCTGTTGTCAGAAAGACGAAAGGAGAAAATATAACATTGTCGGAAGCGTCTAATATCAATGTTTGCAATTATAATACAATTACTAATTATGTTTTTCATTTCTGTAAAAGGTCAAACTTCTAGACCTGCCAGAAACAACATAAGTAAAATAAAGGTTAAACAGGCCAACCTTCGTCTGTATCCCAGTATGTTGTATATTTCAAACTGTAATGCATGCGGAATTTCCAAAGACCTATTTTCAATACCCGAAAAGGAAGACTTTTTCATACCACAAGGCAAACATGATACTGTATTAACAAAAAATGAACTAATCCATGAAATGATAAATCATACAGCTGATACTGAATGACTATCACAGTGGAATGGTGCAATTTGAGTTACGGTGGGCATAAAAACCTCTTGATATGAACATGAATCCGGCTCCTTAAAATCTCTCCAACGACTTTGTACGGCAAAACACTTTCAAGACATTATGCTAATATATGTTTCTTTTCAAATACAACATTACCGCTATGATGACGAGATGAATCCAGAGCTATCCCGTGGAAACATCCTGCAAGGTGCTACCACTTCCTTTCTTGATCCTGAATTCCTGTCAACTGGATTCATGTCAGCTTGCAAGATATTTCAAGAGGACTACATACTGCTTCTGCACCGCCGTTTAGAAGAGACGTGAACAGTTTTTTTTGTCCTCACGGAGGGTTTTTTTTCTTCAATATGATATGCCACAAACTAATAAGAATGTAGTATCGTCAGGAGCTTATAAAAGTTGTTTTTGGGTTAAAAAAATTTCCATCAATGATTAAATAAATCTACTGTCAAGAAATCAGTTACAGTTACGTACGAATTCGCGGAAGACAAACATATTTACTCTCCGGAAGCAAGCAAGGGACCATCCTATCAATTCCGATAAATGGCGCTGATTTATAATTTCCACCTCTGCCAAACGCAATGATAAATGCGTATAATTTTTACTTTTGTTATATTTGTTTCAAAAAATTATTCTGAAGAATAATTTAAAATAAAAAGGACGAAATAACAAAATGGCATTCGAATCTCGAGTGGTGATCCCTGCTATGTATTATGTATCTGCATAAGCTGTACTTATATGTGATGTTTGTAGCTAATGAAAAGGTCTAGTTTTGTGAGTATGGGCTAAAGTACATAAATGTAAGAGGTAGAGTGATCCTAATTTTATTGAATCGTTCTTTACCAATTACAGTTGTTTAAACATGGCAGAATTATTTCACGTAATGGTTTCAATCAAGTGAGTTAATTAATAGGTTTCAAAAGAGTTGTTAGGAGGATCAAGAGGTTGAGAAGTAATATATTGGAGCTAACGTTAATTTTCTTGTCATTAATCTGAAAAATTCCGTGTTACTTTCATGTATTCATTATTTTTTCAATAATTTTTTTTTCTGGACGTGAAAAACACGCAGTGCTGTTTTGTAAATAATTTAAGAATGTGCTGGGATAATTTATTAAATAAATTTGTACGAGTTTATATTTACACTTTACAAATATTTGATTACTTATTTGACAACATACATGTTACAATTTATTGTTTTAATGATGATATTTTATGGGGGAAAATACCGGAAACACCGCGTCCTCGGATATCACTTTCGTAAATAATGCTAATATTAAATTCAACATATATTTATTTTACTAATATAAAATGATAAGAGTACATTAATGTTCAAATTTGCGAATTCATATATTTTTGGTGACACATTTAAAGTCCCCTAACAAGATGTGGCCGGGGACACGAGGAGGGGATTCCCCCGCCTAGATTCACCATTGTTCATGTTTACGTCTCCCAGTGACAGCAGCGATGTTCGTTGCGGAAACGTTCTTCTTTCATGGACTTCATGGACGAGAATTGAGAGCCTAGCAGTCGACTTCCCTTAAGTATTTCGACTTACCAGATCGAGACAGACTTTTCCTTTTTTTCTCGGCTTATCACTAACAACAAAATTGATACTTGAAATTCTTTCACATTTTTCCGTATATTTCATTGCTTTGGACAATAAATCGTTTATTTATTTGCCAGCATTAAGAACTTTTATATTTTCATTACAGTATTACAAATTATTAATTGTTTATAAATTTTTATTTTGGCTCGAGGCACTAACAGATATGCTGAAACATTTATATAAATTATCCCTCAAGAACTTTTTTTAATCTCAAGAAAAAGAAAATGTTTAATTTTCGACTCTTCTGAAGGAGTTTTACTTCAATTTGTAAGACCTCCCCGGAACAACTTCCTCGTTATCTGTTCACTATTGTATGCTTTTCGATAACAATTTTTTACGAATGGCCATCTTCAAGGTTTAAGAGATGGTTCCTTATCGATTTTAAATTGAATTCATTCACCGATGTTACAGGAGACGGGATTTTGTATTATAAACCGAACTTATGTTTGACTTTCCTCAACGGTGGGTGAAAGCTATTCCAGTGGGAATGTGGGAACGTACTTCGTAACGACTTTCATCTATTTGATGAATGACGTCAGATCAGTTTACTTTTTTCTCTGTTGTGTGGGAACAACCGTGTAAGTGTGTGTTTGGTTGTTCCTAATTCATCTACTATTTTAAAAATGTTTGTTACAAAAAAAAATTAGAAATTTGTTTTTAAAGAGTAGTAATCTTTATTTTCGCTTGTAGTGCAATGCATTAGAAATTAATTTTGTTCTGATCTTCATTTCACAGACCAAATAGATCGCTCGTTAAATTTATTTTAGGTTACAAAACGGTATATCCATTTGCTCCTCTCAAGTCTTAATAATAGTAGTTACTTAATATATACGTGTGAGTGTATATAATTGTAAAATATGTCTATGATTTATTAGAACATTCTAATAGTAAATATAAAGATATGTATATTTTTAATAAAATATTTATGATAATGTGTCATTCGAATTCATCTCTTTAGTTTAATATCATAGTGTCAGAGTATACTCACGCTGAGACCCGTGCAAATCTTTCAACAATTTAGTGATTTTGCGAAGTCACGAAGTGATTCCCTCCATACTGTTCGCTGTTAATGAGGTCCTTCGTGGGACGAAAAATTGATACTCACAACCGATAGAATGTCACAACATGAAAAGCATTGTTCACAGAAACAGTTTAAAAGTATTGCTTGCTCGTTGAATGGGTTGCATTTATAATGCTTATCTTAACACTTCAATTTGACCCGCATACAAATACATATGGAATGAACGTACTGTGTAATGGTGAAAACCTCTCAATTCTTTATTTTGAAAATTTTCTTTAGAAATCTTGTTGAGAACGAATACATAATTTAATTACTTTCTCGTTTAAAGTAGGGTACCGTACTAAAAATTGAGGGACATAGAACGGAACGGAGTAGAAGTAATATGCGAGTTCCCTTCTCGTACCTACGTCTAGTTCTGGCTTACATACTACTAATAAATAGAGTTTATTTTAGAAATGCTACCATGTTACATAGCTTTTTCATTCCATGACACCCGCAGTCAGTAAAAAAAATCAGTAGTGCCGTTTACGAGAAAAATATGGGATATATTATACTGTTCGTAGTATAAGATTCCGAAACCAAATTAGCTTTGGTATAAATCTTCTTTTTATTTCATCACATTCATATCTCTGTCTACATGTCCCCTGTTTCTTGACTGACTTATTATATAAACATCGCACTTACCAGGCATCTGCGCACTCGCATTTTTTTTAGTCACATTTTTTTAAATTTCTGTTCGTACTATAAACAACAACTAGATATTAGTTCAATTTGGCACAAATTTTAATTAATTTTAATTAATTAGAATTAGCAACAAATTTTAATTAATTTTAATTGATTAAAATTAGCAACAAATTTTAATTAATTACTTAAAGTTAATTACTTTTTCTCCTTCTTCTTCNCTTCTTCTTCTTCTTCTTCTTCTTCCGATAGCACTACGGCTCTTTCAGTTTTGCCCTGCCTTCCTTAACAACAAGTACCCATTCTCTTCGATCTTAAGCCTTCTTCCACCATTTTTTACCTTACTACTTTTCAAATCGCCCTCAATTTGATCCATCAATCTTGTCCTACTTCCTTTCTTTCTTCCTTCCCTCCCTCAGTTCTTACCTTAAAAACCTTCAATTCTTAACAGCTCTCTCCATCCTTTCTTATTAATATACTTGAATTTCAAATTTTTTATTCAGTTGTCTATTTTCTTGCAAACAATTACAATTACAGTTAAAATGTTAAGTTAATTACTTATGCACACAATTACAATTCATTCATTTTAATTTTCTAAGGTACGTCCTATTATAATTAATATTTTTGTCATAGAAGAAAATTAGATTGTTAAATGTAATTAGAACGATATTTTAAATATTATAAGATAATAATGATAGACGTAAATAATGTAATAGAAGGGGTAATTAAATCTATTGTTGTTGGTTCAAAAAATGCGAAGCGGCTGCCCCCACCCCTAATCACCGCCACTGCCGGGAAGTGGTGAGAACAAAATAAGGATGTTTTTATTCTTTTTTCCTCTGAAGTCTATATTTGATGTACTTTCGACAGTCATCGTTTCATGCCGACAGGATTAGGAAAACGGGTGATAAAACGGTCGATAGTCTTATATATCTCTAAATAAGTGTTGTTAATCGAAAAAAGTTTTAGACCTACTATATTTTTTCCAACGTGAATGAAAATAAATAATATTTCATTATTTCAGTAATTTCTCGGAAAACGAAATTTACGCGATTATTGGAGACGTATCGACATTTTATAGTTCGTACGGGATGAATAGCACTTAATATTTCTTGGATAGTTACGAGTATTTCAATTTATAAGTAGACTAACAAACCGACCCGGCATCGCACGGGAGTTTTTGCTGTCATATTAATGTTTATCTGTATTATAATGCAATATAGGAATAATAAGTCCGTCTTAAGTATTTTGAATATATAATCACTACATGAAAGCGGCGGCGGTGTCGGCGCCATTTCAGAAACGTCCTCATGAATCTTAAGCATTCAAGGAAACAATATAACTTTTCGAGACAATTTATTTAATTCTTTTATATACACCTTTTTTAATTTGTATTATGTAATTGTATTTTGCTTACTTGGTTTATGTTCCAATGTACGGTTATTGCATAAAATTAACCTGTGTGAATGCCTCCGAAAAAAATAGAGCGCTTTTTACATTATTATCGCCATAAGAAATATCAAAATAACATTTTTTCTGTTCTATTCATATAAAATGAAATGTGTGAAGTATTAAGTATTATATATATTCCCTAATATTGTTTGGTTGATTTTATTTGAATCGCTAATCTCCGAACATGAAGTATAATAACAATATTACTTCATGTCTCCGAAGCATTTCCCTTTTGCCTACAGTAGGTGCCACTAGAGATCGGTAACGGCTACCGAGAGCTAAGCCTTGGACTGAGAGAACTCGGAGGTGCTGCCGCGACGTGGCTGATCGGAAAAATACTATTCGCAGCGTCAGCATGGTCAGAACAGCTGGAGGAAATTCATTTCTAAAATAATTTTAGTCAAAACGAGCGACTTTTTAACACATTTTTCAATTAAACTTGTTTATACCTGTGAATACGCACAGTTGTCTTTCGGAAAGCAATTTATTTGTGGTTGAATCCGCCGTATTTAACAACACCATATTTTCGCGGTGAATCCAAGTAAAATTTTGTTCTTAGTTGTAAAGGCGTATATAAACTAAGGTTGTATTTCTTAAGGATGGGAATTAGATCTAAGCGAAATTCCATTTAGGAGTAAGAAATTAAAAACCGAAAAACGAGTAGTTACTGTTTTATTATAAGTGTAGATAACACGAAGCTGATTTTGTAGGAATTTTTGTTTAATGTGGCGATAGGAATGAATCGAACGTTTATGATCACCAGTAGCGGATCTGGCGGTGGTGGGGGAACCAGTCCACCCCGAGCCTCATCCTGTAAGGGACCTCGTAGTGAGTCACCAAACGTCACGTGAACATAAATTTAAACTTCAATATACTTTACGTTTTTATAACTGCAAAATTAATCTTCTGATGAAAAAGAAATAAAATTGAAATGTTTTTGAAATTCACTTGAGCGTTGGTTACGTACTTGTAGGTCTGCAAACACGTTTGTGATTGGTCTAAATATAGAGGTCTACAAAAAAACTTCTGCCTCATATTAGGTGTAGACACACTATTTAGCACACTATTAAATATAATTCGCTTCAAATTCTCGAAGTATCACAGTTATCCCTGATTTATTTTACTACTAATAACACTTGAATTAAATAATTGTTAACTTTGTATAGTGGTACTAATTCTATTGACATCCAGTATGTAATCAAGACAAATAAATAATTTAAGACTTACGACCTTTGATGTTATGTTTCTTGTTACAATTTGTGTACTTGACGACGACTCAAACCGAGAGTCGAAACGTCATGTTCTGAAAAAGTACAAAATAAATGGTATTCGTCCATTTAAAAGTCGTAGGTCTTAAAACATTTATTTTAGGTAGTCTTTATTTTGTTGATATACAATCGTTGATCCATTAGAAGATTTATTGATCTATAAAACAAAAGTGGTGTAATTCAGTAAGTATGCCAAGGAATGTGCCAAAGTTAGATATTGTAACTTCTGTGTGTGCCTTCCGGTTACTATTTATTCTTGTGCAAATTCGAGTCACCTATAATTTTCAATGCGGTTGCAGTGGCATCTGGTCGGCAAAAAATTCACGACTTTCAGAAATTCCAATGTATATCCTTTTTCTCATTGGGTTTGATGAAATCCAATTTGAATTTTACAATGACATCTTTATGGATCTTACTGAGGTTAAAATGTAAAAAAGAGTGGTTTATTAAAATATTTCACACAGGAGCCAACTTCCAAAACGTTTAAATTGAGAATGAGTGATTCCTGTGCATTAGATCACAAGAAAGTGTAGATAAGGATATTCTTCTCGTTTAATAAGTTTAAATTAAGCTTGTTTTTAAAATAACCTTTCATATTGTTTATTTATTGTAAATAAGTTGTATTTAAACATTAGCAAAGCTTTTGCTTTTTATTAATTCCGACAATTTCTTCCTTTTCTTCTTGGCAATCGCCTTTAATGACGTTTGAATCGCAATTAAAATTTTCAAACCTGAATGTTTATAAGTAACAGCGATGTGATTCTTTTTAATAAGTGGCTAACTTGGCTTCTATTGGTTGTAGGGAATTCTATTTGCATCAGAAATTTGTGTTTTTAAACCAGCTTTTCAATGCTTCTTACTGAAAAGGTCTAGAATTAAAAATAACAAAGATACTCCATTTGTTTATAAGAAAAAAGGGTCAATAATTTACTTTTTTAACTGTAGAATTTCAAGGTCATTTTAATAAAATCATTTATTAATTTTCAATGATTGTCAGTCAGGTTCTTTATCTTAAAAATGAAATTGCCCAAACTTTTTTTTATTAATGATTGGAAGCTGTACAGTCGTTCAAAGGTGGCGGTTTTCACTCCCGACGAGAAAAATAATAGGATTTTGCAAAAACTATTGCACTTACTGTGGCTATCTTTTGCTCCCCTTTTAAGCATCACGAATATCACGTCTTAAGCGATGTTAACATATTTTTAATAATTATTCGCAAAATTATTACAAGAACAAAAAATGGCCTATTTTCTTATTTTATTTTACTTGTTTTAATAACTTGTTTATATGTTGATCAATTTCAATTCAAAAGGTATCAAATTGAAGGTATTTTTATTGCACCCAAATTCTTCATGTTTCATTTCCTCTGCGACCGATAGTTTTTCTAATATATTGGCAAAACTACATTTCCGATTTCCTTTGTTTAAATAAGAGTTTGACGTGAGCAGTTTTTGATCAAACTAAAGATCAGATGCCTTTTCTACCTATGACTTCAAGACATTTCCGAAATAAACCCGCTACTTAATTCACATTCGATTTCAAAATTATATATGACCTGGGCTAATATGTCACCAGCTCGGGTATCTTTCATTTTCCTCTCCCCCCCCCCCAGGGGACTTACATCTAGTAAGTGCGCGTTTGGAAAACACCGGGCCCCGATCTGAGCCTGGCATTACTTCCACTTACTTGTGCCAAGTTCCTTCCTTTCTCTTTCCTGACCTTCCTTGGTCACCTCTTGTTCTTTTCGATCCCGACGCTATTAGCGCTAGGATATATTTCATTTTCCTCTTTCTTTCTTTTTTTATGTAATGTTTATATTGTAATTCAGGAGGGTTTTTAGTGGGTATGGCTGAGTCATTCGACGAGTCCCACACACGGGGAGAGACACGTTGGCTCTCCCTAGTGCGTAACTGCATTTTCCCTACCTGTACAAGTTTTTAGAGCTCTTCATCTACTTCCTTCGAACGAGATGTCGACGAGCTCCACACACACAAAAGAAATGTTTTTGTTAATTTTCTTTTTGTCATAAGAGTGGTGGTACTTTTCAATACATCCAATTGTAATACACAATCAACACCTTAACTATTTACGAAAACTTATGGCGATGAAATGTAATAGAAAAAATATGATTTATAAGTATAATTGTTTTAATTCCAATTAATTCATAGTACTGCGCTCTTTCGTAAGAACACCCTTAAATTTCTACCGTGAACCGTAATACGCATTTGTTTTACCGGTTGCCTAGTTATACAACTGTTCGTCTCAGATTTTTCGTAATCTCTCACTAAATAGCATCACAGTACTCATGGAAAATTATGAATATAATGTTCTCCTGTAGTTCATATTTATTTAAAGCGCTAAAACGGGGGAAATTGTCATTTGAATGAAAGTCCGTTTTATGACAAATAATTGACTTAGTTGTACATTCATTGATACACCTCAGTCAGCTACAAAATATATATGACTGAATTAATTGTTCCATTGTATAAAAACCAATTATTAAATATGATTGATTAAAAAGAAATCACCAACGACAAACACAACAAAAGAATACATATTGCAAAAAAACAACTTAATAATACACCAATAAACTTGATAATTGAATCGATTAGTTAGTCAAGTTGTGGCGATTTCAAAAGATGTAGCACCTTCTGGCATCCTCTGGGCATTTAAATTTAACATCATTTGGGATATTTAAGGAATCAAACCACTTACTCACTTGTATAACAACTCCTTATCCCAAGGTATCTTCCCACAAATTTTTAAAACTGCTATCATAAAACCTCTTCACAAGAAAGGAGACAAACATAATGTAACAAACTATAGGTCAATATCACTTCTCACAGGTTTCTCTAAAATACTAGAAAAACTATTTTTTAACAGATTAAAAAGCTTCTTAACATGTAACAAAATTATTACAGACTCCCAACATGGATTTAGAGAAAAAAGATCTACTGAAACTGCTCTATTTGCTTTTCTCAATGAAATTTTAATTGCACTTGAGCAGAAAGAAATCCCTGTTGGACTATTCTTAGATCTCACAAAAGCTTTTGATATAATTAATCATGAAATTCTCCTCAGTAAACTAGAAAATTATGGAATTTGGGGAATAGGATACAACTGGCTAAAGTCATATTTATCTGAAAGACAGCAAATAGTACAAGTATCCTACCAGCATGAAAATCAAATAAAACATCACAGGTCTCAGCCCGTGCATGTCACTCACGGAATTCCTCAGGGCTCCACCCTGGGACCCATACTATTTCTTCTATATATTAATGACATCCCAACCATCATCAAAAACCACAAAATTGTATTATGAGATCCTTTAAGTAACAGTTGAATATTATACAATTCAAAATTGATATCTTACGGGTAAGTTAAAAGTAAAAATATTATGCAGTATCTAGTCACTCTCAATATTAGAAAATGGAATAAGATCTACGACCCCCAAGGGGACTTACATATTGACATTCTATTAGTATTATAACTCGCAGCTAACTTTTTATCTTATTTAGGAATTTTTGCTGAATTTTTTGAATCCGCCTCTGCCTTAGGGCCCTNNNNAGTTTGTACTGTTTTTTGACAATAAATTTATTTATTATTTACATCTAGTAAGTACGTGTTTGGCGAACACGGGGCCCCGAGCTGAGTCAGGCATTACTTCCACTTACTTGTGCAAGTCTCCTTCCTTTCTCTTTCCTGACCTTCCTTGGTCACCTCTTGTTCTTTTCGATCCCGACGCTATTAGCGCTAGGGTATATTTCATTTTCCTCTTTCTTTCTTTCTTTTTTTATGTAATGTATATGTAATGTTTTGAGATATGTTTTGATATATTGTAATTCAGAAGGGTTTTTAGAGGGGATTGTTGAGTCATTCGGCGAGTTCCACACGCGGGGAGAGTCATGTTGGCTCTACTTAGTGCGTAACTGCATTTCACCCTACCTGTACAAGGTTTTAGGGCTCCAATAACCTCGATGTCGACATGAGCCGTAAAGCC
Organism: Laupala kohalensis; assembly: GCA_002313205.1. Lineage (NCBI taxonomy): Eukaryota > Metazoa > Arthropoda > Insecta > Orthoptera > Trigonidiidae > Laupala > Laupala kohalensis. The sequence continues at coordinate 385,278 of NNCF01128184.1, read as the reverse complement.
CCGCAAAAAAAATGTCACCAGCATTACATTAGGTGAACTGGTAATGTGTGCTGCATATACTGGACGCGTTGCTAATCTGTATACCAGCAGCATTAATATATGAAAACTTGGGATGATCTGGGAGAGTACTTTAAAAGGGGAGGTCCTATGATAATTATTAGCACAACGATTCGGGACTGTTGATCGAGTTAATTGAGTCATCAATTTATCATCATCAAGTTACGTGAAGGAGTTTTAAAAACAATTATATTTCGACAGTCTTCTCATATACCATAGTAACGCCGCAATATATTGTTAGACTTGTACTCACTTGGGTTATCGGTTTCCTGACGTATAAAATAAATATGGTCAGATGGAAATGTCTTTGCAAAAATGTTACTTTTGATAAAATATTTAATCAGGACTGTAAAATTTTAAAGAAAAGTGTTTGGATTTAAAAGCGTTTTTTAGAGTTTAGTTTTCTGTAAACTGACATTCTAGCAACACATCACATTAATTAATAAATAGGCAGTGAGCTTATCAGATACTCTGTAGATTAATTCATAGGTGTGTCCATATAAAGTCTTGACTTCTTTTTTGAACGAATTGCTCTTGCTAATTCATTTATGTAATTTTAGATAAAAGTGATGTTTTCAATTCCTCCCCTCCAATTCATTTGATCCCCGGATCCAGAAATGATAACGTGATAAGAGGTTAAACCGTGATATCTCTTCGAATTCAACACCGAAGTCAGTAACCGCTAATGGCTGATAAATGACTAGTGGTTTTCGACTGCATTCACTGGATTTCCTGAGAACGCTCGTGATTTGCTTATCTGTATCTAGTTATCTAAATTCATCGTCCCATTAATCAGAGTTTTCCTTTAATACAAGATACCAAGAACTGGTGTCTTTGAAGCCGTAACATTAAAATATTAGAAACAACTCTCTTGGTGAAGAACTAATCCATTGCGTTGACTTTTCAGTTGTGTTATCTTTAAGTCTCTTTAAATATTACTCAAAAAACATAGAAACTTGTTTAAAGGATAAATAACCAGATGTATTGATAGTTTATGAGAAATTAAAGAAAACGTATATTGGCAGTTGGAACATTTTTTACATTTTTTTACTCTTTCGTATCAAAATTTCTTAAAAACTCAAAAACATAGTTTATTTCAACACATGTTAGGTATTAAAATAAACACATAGACACAAGAATAAAATCTCTTGGTTAAAAAGATGAACTAAAAATGTAAAAAAAAATATTGATTCATTTTCATCTTTAAAATTGAAATTTTGAAAATTCCCTTTTAAGTCCGCGTAGAAGAACGTATTAAAATATGAAGAATTATTATTATTACCTTCAAATTTTCGTTGCTTTGTCCTTGATATATGTTTTGCTGGACGTTAATGAATGTCACACAGTCTGTCAGTCCGGACATCGCCTGTTCATTTCTACGTAAATTCTTTTTAAGTTCTCAGTCCCTGGAAAATGAAGTACGATTTATATAAAATTCTATCCTATTGGCAATGCAATATATTTTTACAGACGGAGAATTCTTCTTCCTCTCAGAAAGGTTCTGATTAGACATTTTCAATGTTTTTGTAAACAATTTCTTCAATGATTACTTCTTACGAAAAAGATACTTTCTCTTACTACAACATAGGACACAACTTTCTTCTTCATTTAATCGTAAATCTAATTGTCAAGATTTTAGTTTCGAATTACACTGTTTTTTTGTTGTTGTTTTTTGTGGGGCTTTACGGCTCATGTCGAGATCAAAGGTCATTGGAGCCCGAAAAAACTTGTACAGGTAGGGAAAATGCAGTTACGCACTAAGGAGAGCCAACATGACTCCCCGCATGTGGGACTCGTCGAATGATTCAATCCTACCCACTAAAAACCCTGATCTACAACACACCAAAACATATCTCACAACATACATCAAATGGAGGGGGGGCTAAAATGAGGGGGGAAAAGAATAAGGGGGGACAAAAAATGAGGGGTAGGACAAAAAATGAGAGGAATGAGGAAAATGAAAGATACCCTAGCCTTAATAGCGTCGGGATCGAAAAGAACAAGAGGTGACCAAGGGAGGTCAGGAAAGAGAAAGGAAGGATCCTGGCAGAAGTAAGTGGAAGTAATGCCAGACTCAGCTCGGGGTCCCGTGTTTGCCAAACACGTACTTACTAATGTAAGTCCCCTGGGGGGAATTCCACTGGTGGAATCAAAAAGTGGTGAAAGGACAGAATGCCAGAAATATGTTAAATAAGTAAAGTACGTTCAATTATGTAATGAGAATATTGCTCGGGATATCGGGTTCTAAAGGTAAACTTGTTCAAGTTTCGTGTTTTCTTTATATGTTGCGCAAATTAATGATTTTTCGGGTCAAATTATATTTATAGTCTTACTAACTACATAGTATACTCAGGAGCAAAAGAGATGAATGGAAAATAATTATGTCTATTAATATTTGTTAAATGCTTGATGCTTTGGAACTATCTTATTACGACACCATTTCTTTTTGTCGAATGTACTTTTTGTAACTTATTAACACCGTAGATATTAAAAGGTGTACCTGAACGCATTTGTTTACGTGTATTTTAAAAAAATGATGAGGGAATTATTATTGGGTATAATGACGGTTGAGAAGGCATAATCCTTAATGTTTGTGTGATTAAACAGTAGGTATACGCCGAAGATGGAGATTGTGACGACGCACAGAATCTATTAGAAAGTTGTTTGATCAAATTAATATTTCAGTTGGATCAAAAACTGTTAAAATCATCCTAGTATCAAGGAATAGGGAATTTATATCCGCTGTAGAGTCCCTCGCGTTCTGAAGATGTTGCAGTTCATGGTATTTAAATTTATCACCCTCCTCATTTCCTTCCATACTTTGGTTCGAAGATCCACAACAGCAAAGGTAAAAAAACGTTCAAAAGGATTATCTTATTCTCTTGAAGTTTGACACTTCGTTTTAAAAGATATTGGGCCAGGGGGGTTTTTTTTTCTTGCTGCACTAAGACATTCCATCTTATCGAGTCGGATACGCTGATAACAATCTGTGATAAGAAAGTTGTCGTTCTTGAAACTGTATTACATGGTCCGTCAAAACAGAAAAATATTATAGTATCAGTGAATTCTTCTGAGTTTGATGTCACTTCTTCCCGCCAATTCCAAGAAGATTCTCTTCGAAGAAATGCTACTGGTCGTCGCCAGCATTGAATAACAAACGCCAAGGCATGCTATTCAGCGAGTCTCGGCCAGTGATTGCAAATGCCACCTTTTCGGTTTTGGACGAAAAGTTTTCAGATGTCAGACTGTAGGTTCCAGATGTATATATTCAATGTAGTTGAGTCACGTTATGTTAAGATTGTATAAAATTGTCATTCAATATTCTGTACATCAATTCACAGGTTTAGGATGTCGTCAATATTGTGTAGAAAAAATATTTAGATGAAAATATTATTTAAATGTTTAATTTTCAATTTTTTGAGATTCTTAGCTTGTTACCCCCTATCTTCGGTGACCATTCATTTTTGTCGCGTTATCTTTAGGTGGCGGTTGACGAAGAGGTGGGAAGTCTACGTTTGACAAGATGTTCATTTGCCGGCGAGCATCACACCTATTCGGGTGGCAATGGCGCATGGATGATCGCCAAGTTCTCTTCTGTGGTGTGGTCGAATTCTTCATTCCTAGAGTCACGACATAGAGGAAAAATTGTGAAAAGTTCCCATTCGACCACTGTAACCACGAAGTTCCTTCCGCAGCGGAAGAAGACACTGCGGGCTCGCCATTTCCGCTGAGCGCCTCTCCACCGCAGTCGTTGCCCTTCAAGGGAGTCTGGATAACGCTCTTCACCATCGCCGGAGATGGGTGCTTGGCGGCTGTGCTTCTTCGTGTCGATTTTAGTGTTCAATCAAGTGTGGATTTCTCATGAAATGTATGAGGAAGATGTAGTTCAATCGATTCGCCACGCAAGGCACGCCGCGCGATCGAGAAGGGCTCCGGATGAAAGGACGAAGCAGGTAATTAATACACCGAATTCCTGACCAATTACCTCTGATGAAATATGAGAGCGGTACCGGAGTGGTTCTATGCAGTTGTGCAATTAGGGGGGGGGCGTGAGGCACAATTTTAAGGAAAGATAAAAATTTCATTTTAACCGTGTAAAACTGGAAATTATAAACAAATGTAGTAATCACCAATTGTCTTTTATTTTGATTTGTTTCATTATTTATACCGTACTTAGTGGAAATATGCAGAAAATGTCATGTTAATGAAAATTGTCAATTTTTTGCCCCCCCCCCCAATTTTTGGTTCCCCATTGCCGCTACTGGTTCTATGTGTTCTTCTAGGGCCACTTGTGGGTAGCGTGATACTCCGACACCCAAATAAAAAAAATGGTAATAAGGAATAATGTTGCTAAATTAGTGTGTTATACTTTATTTACGAATATGAATTATCATTTCTAATAAAATCGTTGATAATTCTTGCATGGTAATCAAATTCGTATAAACTAACTTTTGAACAACATTAAACGAGTCATTAAGGAATATAATGCCTTTGAAGCGAATATACTTTGTCGTTACTCAAAAAAAATATGGCTAGAAAGTCAGGTGTGTTCCTATTCATTTTCTAAGCGTAAGAAGAGATTTATTGTGAGCTAGTACAGTAGGACAATAGTAATTAATATTTCTATTGCTTTTTTACAACGGTGAGTCTTATCTGATTACTCAGATTGAAATTCTAGAACAATCGAATTTTTGTCTAAGACACACAAAATCGATACAAAAGAAATAGATCATTTCACTAACCATTCCCGGATACTTCTTACAAGAATAGTGTGTTACGAAGAATTCTATCTTAAGAGTTTTATTCCAAAGATAAAAAATCTCGAACGATAGTAGTAGAATAATTGTGAATGAATAGTGTTTCTTTTTTTCCTGCTCTTGTTTGTGGAAGAGGTGTCTCAGTTCATATTAGTGCTGAAGTAATAACTTATATAATAATAGCTTAGTACCCGCTGATTTGCTGGCGTAATATATGTATTTTTGGCAACTATTCTTCCAAAACCGCCATTGATGAATGCGAGAAATCTCTTAACCAAATTTTAAAAATATTGCTTGTTTTCTAGGTCTCATCTTAGAGAACGCTTGTGTTGTATTTTCGAAGCTCACCACTCCGCGGCTGACACCAAAACACTTAAAATGATATAAAGAAAATCAAATATGAATTTTGAAAAATTCGCTTCATATAACATTGGGAAATACCGCATTTTGAAGCTGGAAGTCTTTCGGCCTCATCGCTGCGCGGTTGGCGAGAAAGCTTAAAAATTAAAAAAAGAAAAATCTTTCAGAGATGGACAGGGATCATCACTGGAGAATACGTGCGCCAAGTTTCCAAATGCTGCACTTTATAGTCTTTGTGTTTGGCGAGAAAATCAAAATATATTTAACGTTCAATAAAAAATTATCTGAATTGAATTCCCAACGAATTTCTTGGAGGCCTTAGACTTTTTTGTAGTTTCTCCACTCTGCGACTTTTACCGAGAAACACTTACAAATAATTTTTAAAAATGGAAATAAAAATTTTAAAAAAGCGTTATCTTCTTAGACCTCTTCTGTAGAACATGTGCAAAATTTGAAATATTTTGGCCCAGCCATCTTTAACCTAAGCGGTGAACACTACCCAAACATTCTGTTTTGTATAGATGTAGAGATAATAAATCAAATTCCTCACTTGCTGATCTCGATTAAAAAGGGAGTTTACATGGTAGACGGAATTATAATAAAACATATGAGTTATTCATTGAATTTTTCTATAAATAATTACACGTGGTGCTGATTTTCGTGAACGTAAAGAAACGTAGAATCACTATTCATCGAGTTATTTTATTTATACTCAACGATGTTTTATAAATGTTGTCTCGTTCCTTTAATAGTCAGAAAAGTGAAATCAAGTGGCTAGTCCAAATTTTATGTTATGATAAAACTCGTTTTGACAAAAACTGAATAAAAATATACAATCAAGTCTGTGTTTTTCCAACTTGTATTTTTCAATACCGGAAATTAAATTTTTAATGTCATCATTTTTATTCATTAAACATAAGATTTTTAATGATTATTAAAAATATCTGTCATAAAAATTATACATTTTGTATATCTATATACCCGCAAATTCTCTTTGTTCAGAAAAGGTATATTTTATATGTTTTTCTATGTTATTTTTATAATATTCGTAATACTTCGTTATTATAAATCATTTGATACTTCGAAGCATCGTAGACTGAAATTGCTTGATTTAGTTTTCAATTATATTCCGATAACTTAATACATTTTCTAGGCACAATTTTTCTAGTCCCATCCTGGCCCGGGTTTTTCTCCGATTTTGCCTTCGGAGGTATTAAAACGAAACTCTCACGATTTTTCATTGAAACTCTCAAGATCTTGAAGTTATGTGGTATAAATTTGCAATAATAAACAAATATTACGAAGCGCGACTAACGGTTGTACTTTATGCGTCTATCAGTCAGTGTGGCACAAAAATGGCGTCGTGCGTATGCTCCCATCTATAGAGCCTTAGTAAAAGTGGATAGAGAAAATTCAATATGGCTGCTCAGGGAAGAAAAAAAAACATAATACCAACTTGAACAAAATAAATCTGAAACTGTTAAGGAACCTGCTATCTCGGGAACCGCTTTGCGTTTTTGTAATCAACTGATGTTTTGTGAGGTTGGTGTCAGACAACCATCGCAGCTAAAGAAGATGGCGACGGAACTGAAAGAGCGCTAAAATGTACGCGAAGATGAAACGTGCGCTGTGAAACATGCTCCCCTCCCAAAGATGTCGCCGAGCAATGCGAGGAGAAAGCCACGAAATAATGTTAGCTGCAAATTCAAGTAAAAATTTCTTCGAAATTGCTGGAAATAATGCAAATATATAATAGTGAATATCATGGCCATGTGATTGGTGCATCGCAATAATTTTCAATAGGTATGGTAGTACCTCTTGATTGGTTTACGGTATAATAAATTAATCAAATTACGTAATTATTGAATAAAACTCTTCATTTACAACCATCTATATAAATAAAAATTAAATGCTGTTCGTTGGTAAGCGCATCACTTGAGAACGGCTGGACCAATTTAGCTAATTCTTTTTTTAATGTTCATAATAGTCAGAATAAGGTTTTTAGGGAAAGAGAAATTGGAAACGTCCGGAAAATTGGAAAATTCGGAGAAAACTGAAAGTGCTTTTGTCTATGGGATTTTTGTATGAACTCAAGACCATAACTCACGATTCGAACGATGGATATGCGTAATTCTTCTTTTTTTGTTTTGTTCGTTATGATCTTGGAAAGGTTTTCAAGAAAAAGAATCAGGACAATTACAAAGGAAAGTCGGAAAATTCGGACAAGTTGCAAAAATCATAATTTTTGTATGTACTCTCGATCATAACTGACGAGAGAAATGACATATTTGGTTGATTCTTTGGACCGGATAACGCCTGTCGGGTCTGCTAGTTGAAAATAAAATTGGATAAATATTATGTAGATTTTGAACTAAATTACAAGTCGTAACTTTCTTTAGTGGGAAAGAGATAAGAGGCATATAATTTTGCCTTGGGGCGTAAAATTGTTAAATACCTTTTGATCGGAATGGATGGTCTGTTCCCTTGCGTACTTTCGGAGAGTAAATAAGTTTATTGTCTTTCATGTGGTCATATACGCAGTATTTAAGTCTTTGACTGTAAATTATTTACTTATTTAAGGTTTTGTGGTTGGGTTATATTATCCCGCCATTTTATTCTTAACGATATCGTCGCAACTTCTAAGCAGATGAGAATGGTGTTTAATTCCATAGAACTGTCTTGTAAGTTATAGAACTTATTGTTAGTAGTACTTACATGTGTGTTTACGTTACATGAGTTATGATACGCATGTCATATTAATCAGAATTTCAGCAAATAGTAATGCACAAATTATTTGTGAAGTGGATTTTTTTATAAAAGCTGGTAACGAGTTGTTTTTTGAGACAAGAAGCAAAAATCATTACAAATTAAAGCTTCAAATTATCAGTGACATAATTGTTCTATACTCTCAATCAGTGAAGTGCTAACTACGGCCAGCGCACCTGGCACAGAAAGGAATGCATTGCGCTTGGAGCTGATACGTCGGCTGCGCGGTTTAGACGACATAGTTGCAAAAATACAAAACACAACGAAACAAAAAATAAGGGAGAAATATAAGGGGAACAGAAGGATAAAAGAAAAGAATTACATGAAAAGAGGTTCAGGAATAAGATCTTCGTAACATCAACTGGACGCAAGGAATTCCAGGAGTAAGATACTTCAGTGACTTATGAAATGAAATAAATTAATTATTTAATAAATTCTAAATATTTTAGTTCAACTCCCACTCCTGAAATAGTGTTGCTATTATTGGATGAAACAATGTTCCTTAATGGAACTTTCTTTTTCAAAAGCTTACCAGACTCTTGTAACTTATCTCAATGAGATCAACTTTAAGAAAAATTTGTCTTTCATTTTCCAGATGATTGTCGAGCTGTCTGTAAAACTGTCAAATGTATCATCAGCAGCACAATTATACAATATAATGGCCCGGTACAACCATCATTATTGTAATGATTCTATCATCAAAGAATTAGAATCAATCTCAGTAACGAGAGTAGCTACAGTAAGTGAAAATAAATAATGATGTAGATAAATGCTTGAATTGATTGGTGTTTTCAAGAAGTCAAACTTATGTGTCACAGGAAGCTCTTCGGGGTATGAAGACATACTGTAACGCTATTACTTATCGCCGCAATGTTCAAAAAAGGGAAATTCCTCTTCCCAAGAATGCAGGTAAGTGAAAGTTAAAATGTCGTAATTTCATGATCAAATATTTCTGAAATGTACAAGATTTTGATAGTATGCATTCAAAAAAAATTATGCTAGAAGTTATTCCATGAGATATTTTTTATTATATTAAATATTTCTCAAGAAAATATACGTATTAATTTTTCTCATTTAAAAGGATTTTGTGACTATGTGCAGTATTACAATGTACTAAGACATTCTTCACATTTGAACTTGTCTTACATGTAGAAAGGGGGAATGAAAAGTGAAGAGTTATATTGTCTTTGGTGAAAGTTCAAATAACAAACCAAGCTGTATTTTAAGTACAATATCCAGTAAACTGCCATAACACGATAAGCTATGAATAAATGGTTATATAATTAATTTATGTAATATATTACACCAACTAACAGAAAGGAAACAATCCTATGGTACAAGAGAAAATAACAGCGGGATAACGTAATTTATTTCCATAGAACTTCCGTTTTCAGAAAATGTCGGAAATATCTCTTGTGAATTCTCAGCATCAACAATAAACTTTTCGAGGCCAAAGCCAAATAATCCAAGTTTTTTCCCGTGCATTTCCAACCAAAATTATTTTGTTTCCTCTAGATTTATTGTAAAAGAAATCTGTTGATTAATGTTAATTGTAAAAATTGAACAGAATGTAATTATTCATGGATATGTAATAGAATGGTTATTGTTGTCTCGGATTTTTAAGCCAGTGAAACTAAAATAATTCAGAAAATCTTGGAGAAGAATGGCGAGTTGAAGATAGGGTGCAAACCACAGAAAAAAATTGTGGAATTCCATCCATCACCGGAGGCCTACTTCATTCCCAGATGCGCTAGCGTCAAAAGATGTTCAGGATGCTGTATTAATCAGTATCATGTTTGCAAACCCGCTAAAACACGAAACGTGAAGCGCAAGGTATTGTATTTCAACGTAATGTTTCGATACATTCGAGCAAATTTCCGAAAGAAAGAATAAAATAAACTTCTAAAATCACCTTTCTTCACAGGTGGTGGTCATAAAATTCAGTCAAAATACACCAATGAAGGTAAAGGAAATTGAGTTGGAAGAACATACAAGCTGCGAGTGTACTTGCGATGTAAGTATTCAGCCGCTAATTCTACAAGGAATGAAACAGCTTTTATCTGCAAGTTTACGTGAACATAATAGTAAATGAATGCGAAGTGCAGCATTATGCATATAGTTGGTGTTGCCTGATTAAACTTTAATATTAAATGGAAACTGGAATTATAATTACAAATTCAGATAAAAGTAACTAAATATATATTTACGTATTTCATAAAGTTGTAGTGAATATAAATCCGTTTTTTTTGCTAGTCATCATCTCAAAAAAACAAAAAACGGCTTTCATTCATGCACCAAATGAATGCTGTTTTTTGCAAAAATACTAAATAGCATGAATGCTTGCAGAACGGTTAGCCCCTATTTTTTAATATTGTCCTATACCCATTTTTTAAGATTATCTGGGACAAGGTTATAAGCTTGTACAAAAATTGGACATGGTCATGATAAGGTTAGAAGTTTACGCAGAATGAGGAGGTTCTCGAAGCTTCCCGCTGAGGCTACAACAATACTTACTGGTCGCTACTTACATGGAGAATACAATACTTACTAATCGCTAAGGATACATGGAGAATATCCGGTGCGGATACTAAGAACGATGAATAAAAATTATATAATCGGAAACGGATAAATACTTAAAGTAGATGGTATCATTGTTTTCTTCCAAGCCTTGCGTGAACCACATTGCAAGATTTGGCTATTAGTAATACTTCTAAACCAGTAAACAGATTTGGCATTGCTCGATATATTGGTATTACGGCACCACACATTTCACTGAAAATGCATGCCATAAGTATTAAGAGAGTATAAAAAATACTTGCCACAAACGCAAAGTACTCGCAAGAACATAGCAGGTGGAACGAACACGATTTCCAATTCCAACGAACATTTGAGTGACTCCAAACCAGCGAAAATTAGTTCGCTTCCACCAAATCCAAATGGTCTTCGCCATTTATATCTGCTGCCCCACTGGCCTCGCGAGTTGCATTCTGGGTACCGACGCTTTTCTCGAAAAATCCCCATGCACGGGTGGCGGAAGAGTACTTAACCACAACAACCAGTGGTTGTTTCACGATTGGGGTGATAATCATTAGTTCGGGCGAAGCGAATGCTAATTAAAAGCCACTGGTGACGTAACCATACGTGCAATCTGGGGTGTCACTTGCCACCTTCATTACTCAATCTTTAATTTAAGGCATCAATTAATAAAAAAATATCGTTAACTCTTCAACACTTTATCATGAATCTTTCGAAATCCAAGATTAGTTTCTTAAAAGTACTGAAAACAAAATTTGACACCTTGGATGGTGTTGATGGGATACTAATTTTCTTTTTGAAATACTGACTTGAATAATTATGAGTATTGTTAGAACACTGTTTGGTTAATTTTTTTCGGAAACAAAAGAATTAAATAAGTTACAAGAAATTACAATCCTATACAGTCGTAGATCCATGGGAAATGGCTGCGAAGGGTTGAGCTATCGCCGGAGCTTGAGACTACAAAATATTTGATGCCAATTTATTTTTCATTTTATAGCCTTTACTTGACACGTAAGTGCCTCTAGATGTACATTTAAGTTCATCCCCCCTCCCGATGTCTTGAGGAAAAAATGGAATCCGTCACCATTGTCTTCAGCAATTAGTTGATTTGAAGCACATCAAAATTAGCAGTAGTATTTTTACTTATAATGCGAACATTTTTCATGATTTGTTCAATACGTTATACTAGCCACTTACAAATAAAAACTTAATTGTTCTTCTTTTTTCGTTTTATTGTTAATGAAAAACATGCCATACTGGATAAATATGATTATTGTTTTAAAAAATTGTCATCTCTCTGTCAGAATTCGGCCGAACAATGCAGTCAACATCAAATATTTGACGAATACACATGCAGTTGTAAATGCAAGAATGAGAACCAGAATTGCCGTGAACCCAGACGCTGGAATGCCACAACTTGCCAATGTGAATGTCCTTCACCGTCACGATGCAGCACCGGATACACGCGGGACCCTCATACTTGCAAGTAAGGAGATTTATTTGATACTTCTGAAAACTATATTATTATGGAACCATTGATAATAAAAATGTTAATCATGAATTTTGGTGATTTAGTAAGGTTTAAATTAAATTACGAGTGTTTTCTTATAAAGGTTACTTCACATGAAAGTCGAGGTAACAAAAGACACGGTTTTCCGCTACATGAGAATTATGTCAATGACTATCTGACAAGTAAAAGTACATGTTACGCACAAAACCCTAATTCGGCCATTGGACGAAAAAAACGACCAAAACTAGTTTTGGCAGATGCTTTTTTGCTGGAAGTAGCTTTGAGCATATTTAAAACTCTGAGTTCTAGTTTTGGACATACAGTTATCGCCAGAACTAGTTTTGAGCGTTTTCAAACCGATAAATACTAGTTCTGGCCAAAGAGAATTGTCCAAAACAATTTTTTCCTCTCAACAAAAATGAAACTTCTTATACTCGAAACCTATTTCTTTTTGGTATTTAGTCCGGATAAAACGTTGTTTTCGTATAAGAGACATAAAGGAATGTGGTAACTATGCGCTTTATATTCTTACAAGCTTTAACTTAACTTCCTCTTATCATATAAATAATCAAAAATTGTTAGTAAAACACGTTATATTTATTGTGTTTCTGGTATTTAAAGTAGTTTAAAGTAGCAAGAGAATGTATGAAGATCACTTTCATGAACATGCAAATTTTCAACTGAGTGTGAGCGGAATTTTGTTTACCTCTCAGAATATCTTCTCCAGTGAAAGCCGTCAAACGAAACGATAATATTTTCATTCAGTAATATACAGTTAATTTATGTCGTAAAAAACACTAAACGCATATACATAAAAAAGATCGTCAACAGAATAAAAGTTATTCTTCTTTCTATTTAGATTTTGAATTCAAGGTCAACCCCCAACTTTGTCGTCGACTACTTCGTTCACACGATTTTGCATCATCCGTTGACGTCCATTAATCTGGCAGGCTACATAACTCTGAATACATTTTTAAAATGTACAATAATCAGTGCTAATTTGATGCTAATTGCTCCATTCCAGAATTTTCCGCTTTCTTAGTTTGCGAATTATACTGTATCTTAAGCATTAATCTAGCAGAATACAGAACAGCTCGATAACTAATAGAGCGGCAAATTTGGGAATGGAGCACTTAATTAGCATCAAATTAGCACTAATTATTGTACATGTTAAAAATGTATTCTGCTATATTTTGTCTGGCAGCTTAATGGACGTCACCCGTTATGCTCTTGAGGATGTACAATTTCAGACCCACCGTGCGAACACCGCTTAAAAAAATTAATTGTCTTAAATTAACGGAAGATATAAGTGACGGAAGTTAAAACAACCGTTAACGGTTTTAGAAACTTAAAAGTTAAACAAAATGTTATTTTCATTATTTAACGATTAACGGATTAACACTTTTCTACCCAGCCATGGTTACACATGTAGATAAAAATGGCGGTAAAAATTAATTTATAGACTTCTAACATTGTGTGTTATTAATACTCAGCTTCAGTACATAAAATGGTTAATGTTACAAAAGTGAAAATGAATGAGAGAAATGAATATTTTTCATCAATTCGAACATTAGAAACACTAAACTGCGGAAATCAGTCACTTTTGTCAATGTCTCGTGCATGAAAATAACATTTTGACTCTGGAAATTAAACTTCATTATTTGTGATATCGCTCAATACTAGTTCTGTCCTTCTAAACCTCAAAACTAGTTTTGGCAGTAGCAGAACGTCCAAAACTAGTATTGGCAATAGCTAAATGTCAAAAGCTAGTATTGTGCGTCTTGAAAACTCTCAAAACTAGTTCTAACAATTTGGGTTTTGTGCGTAACATACACACCAACTAAGAAGGCTCCTGGATGTTATTGTAAACTTTTTCACTATAAGTTAATGGACCAATATACGTTTTTGGTGTTGATTTAAGATAGATCAAAATTATTTGCGTGTTTCTCTGTTTTATGTGTGATACATCTGTGGCTCGAAGAAAAAAACGACTTAACTCTTTACGAAAAACTTTAACTTTTAACTTTACGAAAAAACAAAGATTTCTTACCATAATTCATGTTACTTATTTGTTCGCTTGATTTGATAAAACAACAGTCCTAAAACATATTGTTTTGTATGTAGTAGCTATCAATTTTTTCTTTTTTTAACCCTAATTTTGCGTAAATCATGTTAACAGCAATAAAAGTGGGAATAACAGGTTAACTCCAGGTTTATTGGTTAAATACCGATTTATAAAGAATTAAAAAATAATAGCTGTAAAATTGGTTTACAAATCTTGTCAATTGATGAGCACACAATTTTACTAATTTGCAAAAGTATAATAAAATCAAACATTAAAAAATATTGTAATTGAGTGGTTCTTTTGAAGGCGTCTGCTTGATCTTTCTCGATACCTTGTACTTCCTTTCTTGATATTGTTGGCCGTGTTTTCATTTCTTGCCCTCTATAACCTAGTTTACTTTTTTATGTTTGAATGGTCTCAACTTGGAGTTCGACACACGATAAGTAGATGCAAGTTATTCCATGATACCTACATCTGGTTTATGGTCAATGTCTGATTTTTATAAAGTGGGTAACGGTTTGTAAGAATCATGAACTTACGATCGTAAAAAGATGCAACACACTTTTGAGGTTTGCTTTCTTATCCTTAGTGTTTTAAAATATAACGCAGAAGAAACGAACAAAATAGTTAAAAAACTATTTAACTCCGATAAAAATGTGGGAAAGTAAGTTAAGTGAAANAAAAAAAAAAAAAAAACCTCATGTTACTAATACATGAAGAAACACCAAACAGAACATCATTCCACATGATTCTTTCTTCGAATTCTAAATCAGCATTCTGAAACTTCAAACGTGTTTTTCTTGTAAACATTAAAAGTGATGTTATCTCGTTTTCCTTCAAGCCACAGCATAATCTGACATTAGGGTACAACAGATATTACGATACAATATAAATTGGAATAGGATCATCTCATAACATTTGGTAAATTTTGTGTGCCTGAAATAATATTTATGTGCACAACTGGCCAAAAATATTGCAAAATTGAAAAGAAATTTGATTCATTTAAACTTGCATCATATTTTTCTACTTCAACTATGTATGCAAATTCTTTTCTGGGGTTTAGCAATAGTTATAAATACATATGTACCATAGAGGCAATCAAATTGACTCAGTAGACTTTCGAAATCAATGCATTATTATGAAACTCTTGTGAATCTGAGATAGATACCCTAAATATCGTGTCGGAAAAGTGTCGAGTACTAGGGTCATGGTTGTAAGAAGAGACAAGTCGTATGTGGTCCATATTTGTCATTTCCAGACAACGATCTCTGAGAGGTAATGGATTATTAACTAACCAGGCTTCTTCTTCAAATTTGGCCCACTTTGGACCACGAGGAACAATTGGTTTTCTGATTACTATCTTCTTCTCCCTCCAGAATTTCTTCATTATTTCACTTAAAATCAGTCTGACCAAGAGCTCTTTATCCTTTTAATTTCTTTCTCTCGGAACCCTTTAAATTCATCTATCTTCTTTCGAAACACTTCTTTTTGTGTGATCTATTCTAGTTTGATCCCAACTTCTTCCATGTCTTTTTTAATTTCTTCAACCCATTTTGTGGTTGCCTTTATTTTGTTGATACAGTTGAAAATTCTCTTTATTAGTCTGCAGTCTTGCATTCCGAAAAGATGCCCGTAAAATTTCAATCTTCTTTTGCGCATCGTATCCGTTATTTTCTTTGCATGTTTGTAAAGATCTTCATTTCTTCTTAGTTTCCACGAATCATCTTATCGTCTTTCAGGTCCAAGGATCTTTCTCAGTTTTTCTCTTTCTCTCTTCTCTAGGTTTTCCATTTCTCCCTTCTTGTTTATTGTCAAGGTTTCTGAACTAGAGTGCTTCTGGCTTGACAACCGTGGTGTAGTGCTAGATTTTGGCTTTGTAGGAGAGAAATTTGTTTATATGTATTCTGTACCAGCCGATATGCTAGATTCACCTTTGTTGGCTTCTTTATCCAGACCATTCGGTTGAATCCATTCTCCATGATACTTAAATTTGTTTGTTCTCTTGATTTTTCCAAATCTGGTAATAATATTTCTCCGCCTTGTTTGAGCTTCATGTATTCAGTTTTCTCGTAGGAAATGTATAGTCCTGCTTTATTCGAGATTACATCTAGGTTTTCAAGCATTGTCCGGGTATACTATAATACCAGATATAATAACAGAAGAAATGAATTATTGTTATATAACTCCATGTCGGTGAACAATACTTGTAGTATGGTACATCTTTCAGTTCATCTTTTGACATAGTTTGTATTACTGTTCGATATATTTTGGTAAATTTGAATTTTCCAAAATGAAAACAAGATATTACCATAAACATTTTCCCCCTAAATCTTATGACACGCTTCAACATACATTCATATTACCTTCGGTAGCTGTAACCTCGTAGATGATTGTTTGGTAATGACAATTTGATTACATCCGTCCTAGCATGTAATAATAATAATAATAATAACAATAATAATAATAAATTTATTGTCAAAAAAACAGTACAAACTGCGAATGACCACATGGAGGACAACAAACTAATTTACTTTCCGGAAGCAAGCAAGGGACCATTCCATCAATTCCGATCAAGGGCCCTAAGGCAGAGGCGGATTCAAAAATTTCAGCAAAAACTCCTAGATAAGATAAAAAGTTAGCTGCGAGTTATAATACTAAATAATGTCAATATGTATGAAATTTAACGCAAGAATTTGCATGTATAAATTGCTATCGACCTATAGATTATTCTGAGTATAGTGTTTAAGAATTGAAATAACACTACATTCAAGATTTATTTTTACAATAAACATGCCCCTAGACAAAGTCTAGGGAACCTATATAAGAAATCCACCTCTACCCAAAGGAAAACCGGAGAAAAACCCGGGTCAGGATGGGGCTACAGAATTAAAGTACAAAACCGTGCCAAAGTTGAGTACACATAAAACTAAATTCATATGAGCCATAAAACAACACAATCATGCAAGAAAGTAGTTTTTGAAATTGTTATAAGTTATTTAAAAAGTACTACAGCAATGGCGTGATAAAGTACAGAACAAGACGGATTTAACTTTTATTAAAATCAATAAATTCTTTTACAGTATAGAAGCACTGGTGCAGGAGGTAGTTTTTAACCGCGCATTTGAAGAGATTCAATTTCTTTTATATTCTTGGGCAGGGAATTAAATAGAACGATTCCCGAATGATATGGTCCTTTTTGGCAAAGAATGGTTGACACTATAGAACGATGAATATTATTAATATTGCGAGTATTGTGTTCGTGAACGAGACTGTTTTGTATGAACCAAGGGTGGCACTTCAGTAATTCGATCTTAACAAACAAGACCGTTTCATACATATAAATGCAGGGAAGTGTTAGGATATTTAATTCCTTGAATAAAGGTTTACAAGAGTTTCGGGGGTGAGATTTACAAATCATCCGGACTATCGTCTTCTGAATTCTGAAAGTTTGAATACTCTGACCGGAATTGCCCGAGAAGGTAATGCCGTAACGTAAATGGGAGTAAATGTTTGCAAAATATTCGAAAGGTTAGACATAAATTTTTGAGCATTGGCATGTTTACATAGTAAATTAATGTCATCAGCAAAAAGAACCATTTTGTAATCTGATGTGGATGATGACATTCGTTCACATACAATAAAAAGAGTATAGGACCTAGAATTGAACCTTTGGGTACTCCGCAAGTAAGTGGCTTTGTTCCTGAAAGATAACGCCCAAGCATTTTATTTTTAGTATAGGATATTTCGACCTGTTGATATCTATCTTTTAAATAAAAAGTTAGCCATTGATGTGGAAGTCCACGAATGCCTAAAGAATGCAATTTGGAAAGGAGAATTTCGTGATCGATGACATCGAATGCTTTGGATAAGTAAAAGAAAAACACCCTAAGGATATTCTCCACGGTCAAGAGATGTGGTAACTCGGGTATATCATCTACGCCTAAATTTGTTTTTTAATGGGCTGATGATTCTCATGACTTCACTGGCGTTTGTTTCGGAAGTAAACATAGAATTGGTTACGTGCGTGGATATAATCGGAGGACATTGATTTGGATATATTGAGTTCGTTATTTTACCTACTTTTGAAAAGTAAGAATTAAACAAATTTGAGATGTCCTGAGGATTTGATAAGATTTTGCCATCGTTTAGTAGAGAAATATTTTCTTCGCGATTTTCAGAAGTTGACGTGTAATTTTTAACAATATTCCACATGGCTTTCATCCGGTTGTTCGATTTTAGTACCTGTCTGTCGTTTTCCATTACTTTAGCTGCATAGACTACTTTTCGAATAACAGTCTTATATTTATGAAAATAATTATGGAATTCGGGTGGTTGGTTATAGCGTTTTGAAAGATAATATAAACGGCGTTTGTTTTTTTAAGAAATCCTTATCCCTTGGGTGATCCATCTATTGTATTTCTTTGTGTTAATTAACTTGCGTTTTATGGGAAAGCTAGAGTTGTAATGTTTTAGGAATATTGAGATATATACATTGAATTTGTCGTCGGTGTTTTGGCAATTGTAAACATCTTTCCATGTTTCTTCACGCAAGTAATACAAGTTCAATTACAAGCGCATTATGACGGTTGGTTTTAATTAAAGCAAGTCATTTCTCTTTGTCATCCGACTATACAATAGATGAGAGTTGAAATATTGCACCACACGAAAGACAAGATTTCAACCAAGGTTTGTAAGCAGTTATATTTACAAAGTAACTGAAGAATATGAATCTATTAACCATTGACAGGAAGTGACAACTATCCCTGCACTAATTATTTTTTTCGAGTAGTCTTCAATACACCAAATTTTATTTTTAATTTGTTCAAAATACTCGTTTGTTTATCACGACAACCAATCAGAACATCAAGCGACTGAGTTAGAGAAACCAATCAGAACATCAAGAACATCGAGTTAGAGAAACTTCAAACTTCAACTTTCACTTTGACTTTTGTGATAGTACAGTGTTAGTAGTGGGTTATTTCATTATATTTTACGGAAACCGTAGAAACATACGTAACGTTAGTCCCAGTCATTAATTCATGTTGAAAATTATTTACTGGCTCTTGATTAAATATTTTGTGTTACATTCAATTGTGATGAACCTGTCACTATATAGAGCGTTGTATTCAATAGCTATGTTATTGCGGGCGTTTTATTTACATTTTCACATTTATTTTCAGGTGTTCGAGGAGTCGTGGAAAAAATAATATTACGTACGATCAGAAGATGAAGAAGAGGAAACGTGAACGATTTTTCGGGAGGCCAAAATAACGTTCCATGAAGATTTTTTTTACTGTTTCGTGTAAATATGCCTAAGTAATAAATAGCTATCTTTTATAGTACGTTGGAGGAAGATTAATTGACACGTCTTATCACAATATGATTGATATGTCTTCTTCCAATAGGCATGTTTTCCAAGTGCTGTCTTATTTCCACCGACTGTTTATCTGTCAGGTATTAAATAAAGGTATTCGTAGAGATTAACGTTGAAAAAAAAGCAATTAACGACGTTGGGTGCAAACATGGAGACTAGAGTTGCTATTTTAGTTATAAAAAAGCTCTAAAATATAATTTTTCTTTCATTTATACTGTTCTCAATATTTTATTGTTTTACTCACATTCATTTTTATTTTTTCTTAAATTAACATTGTTATTGGTTTAATTAAAATTGAGATTGGTAAGGATAATGTCAATTATGTATAATCCGAATGACATTCATTCGATGAACGCCTATGTCGGGCACCAATTAAATTTTTTTTGAGACAAGTGAATTTCTGGAAGTACATGAAATCGCATTGAGTAGCTGAGAAATAGAGTCCATTACAAAATATACTTCATTAGTCTCAAGTAACGGTTTGTTACATTTTTGCATGGTGAGTTATCGTGGTGATGATATCCTTCGCGCACGTGCATATTCACGTAAGTATACGAAAAAAAAAACACACTATATAGATAATAAAACTAAATATTTTCTTTTTTCTATTCAAGTATGTACTAACTAAATATTATTTTGTCGCAACCTATCCCTTCGATCGAGATGATGAAAACGATATTTAGCGCACCTACTGTATGTTAGTAAATAAACACTACCCCGGACATTATCTCAAAACTTCGAAATTGAGCTGGACCCTATTCCTGAAGATCTGAAGGCAATGATAATTATTTTCATGAGGTTCAGTAATTAAAGTGAAGTGTCTTTCAATTAACATATAATTTCATATCTCGTTTGCTTTGAAAACAAAAATTCACGCTCTTCGGAATAACTCCGAAACAATTGCTCTTCCTACGTTACCTCTTCCCACACGTTTTGATCATCAAGCGGGCGATACCTCTCTCTGCTATCTGGGAGGCATGGAGTATAGGCCTATCTACTTTCTTACAATATTCGTGGTGATATTTGAATCATCACTCTCCGATCTTTCTTATAATTTCTCAATATGTCAATTCTTGTAGCTGTATCTTCTCTCGAAAAAGTTTTTTTTTTTTTAATTGAAAGTATTTTTAATTTGCCCGAAATTTAGATAGAAAAATTAAAAAATATTATGAAATACATCGGTACGGATGCTTACAATACCCGTGTGATTACCATTAAATAATTCGAATTTATTTTTAATGCTTTGGATAATGAATCGAGTTCGAACGCAGAAGGTACCTGTATACCTTCAAGAAGTAACGTTTTTACTTGAGAAGATAAGATTCTGAGATTAGCATTCAACTTCTTCGAAGCTGCCTGGCTGTCACCGATGATAAGCGAGTTATTTTGCAGTCGGTCAAGAGTGACAGCTCCGGTCTACGACATATTCATGATGCGAAACGAAAATATAACAAACAATTATTTACGAATACTCCGATATCAAGAAAAAAATTTACGTTTAAGATAGACCTCTTGGGTAGGATTAGGAGAGGTTTAGCTAAAAAAAATTCATGTTACGGTTTGAGAGAGTGTTGACGCATTCCTCGTTTGTGGACAAATAGTTTGATAGCGATTCGTACTGAAACTGCTTATAAAAATAGTTTTGAAACTATCACAAAATTATTTAACCTTTTTAGAAATTGTGTTGATATACTTGTCAAATTTTTATTTGCAGCTTTGTTCTAATCTTACAACTGTGTATCTTTAATTAAGAAATTCATGGCACAATTAAGCAAGCAATTTATAGAAAAAAGCCATTAAAGAATGTAGTGCTTCATTTACATTTTAAGTGGTTTTTCTTTAAATTGTTTACTAAATTGTGAAATGCAGTGAATTTATTTGAATTTTTATTCGAAATTAAATTATCCGCTGAAAACTCGGGTTATTTTTATATTATTTCTATTAATACTCAAATAAATTTGGGCTGTCGTAATACTCAAGAATTACCGTTTGCGAGAAAATATTGGTTGAAAATGTCCTTTAAAAATTGCCTTCTTCCCTACTTCTTACACGCAAAAGTATTTGAATAAAAATACTTTGAAAACAATAAATTTATGAAAAAACTAAGTAAAGAAGGAATTTTTCTGAACTGCTGACCCAATCATTTTCCAAGAGCTGAAACCCAACACATCTTCGCATCGCGATTCTCACGTTACACATTTACGCAGCTCGTGCCGGTGTTCTCGGACCTCTCAAATTACCACTGTTCATACGAGTACATTCGCCAACATTTCTGTCAGTATTCCTCGACACGGCGACCAGGAAGAACCATTCGGTGCGGACAGCTCAGTGAAGTTTCGCGATCCTCTGAACGTGCAGAATCGACCATGTCTCGCAACTACCTGAATTTCGTAGGATTTCACGATCCTGGACAGGTATTGCTAAAATATCGTCAGTTGCAAAGTGAACTGAAAGGCGGACAATTGAAGGCTAAAGCGCTCACGAAGTTTTAGATCTACTGTTTAGGAGCATTCAGCATTTTTTGTCTTTTCAGCAGGGTGATTTTATAATTCTCGAGAAGGTGATAAACATTTCTTTTTTATCTGCCAAAGGGATTGAGTGCTCGTTATATTTGGTCATTTCGCGTGAGATTCGAGACCAGGACAGTGTCAGACGAGAAACACATTAAGAAGTGCTCTGAAACTCGTGAGATGCGATGGATCGGTTAAGTTGAACAGGTACAGGGTCGACTTGGTGTTGCTTTTCTCTAACCATGACTAGAGAAGTTGCGATGAAGGAAACAGTCGTCACGCGTTTTTCCACTTACAACAAGAATGCTTCGAAAGGTACGTACTAGGAATAGATTACTCATATTGATGCTTTCATTTACCTTTTGTGTCATATCGTCGAGTTTAATAAAATCTTGACGGGAAACAAATTCTATGAATGTTAATAATAATAATAGTAATGCATTAATTTATCATACAAAGACGTAGTATCTTATGAAAATATAATGTTTGCATCGAAAGATAGCGTTATTCATTTTTATAATATTGCATTTTGTAGTATAACTTTTCATATAGGAGGACGGTAAAGGAACTGAGAAGGTTAGTTTAACTATACATTTTTGAATAATACATCGAAATTCCTTTTTAACCATTAAAAAGGAATTCTCTCCGTCAGAACACTTGGACTTGTGGGCGGCAGTCCTTGCCATGCTCATCTGGAGGTCATTGTTTTCTTATAAATGTAAGATCGAATGCACCATAAAAATTTGTTTTAATTGTAGCCTTTGTCACTATTTCTGTGTTGTTTTCTTGAGGTTGCGATTGTTCGATCTGTAAGAGACACGTATTCGTAATGAAAAGCATTGAATGTATTAAAAATGACAACTGAACAACGAAAAAGATACGAGAATTTGCATGAACAAACTTGATAAAACAAATGAGGTTGAAAATTATTTAAAGTAGTCGATGTGTAGAAGAAGGTAAACGAAGAAACGAATTTAAATTATTTGTACACTAAAATGTTCATATGTTTGCAGTTAGCCATTTTATATCTTTTATATCTTTCCCGTTTAGCAATATCACATTTCCATTCTATTTGTCAAGTTTTTTAAGACCTGACTATGAGGTGAGAAATGCGTTGTGCACTGAGCGTTGTTAGAGGACACTCCCGAAATCGTGAATTTAGTGTTATTTCAATTCTTTTGGTTTTTAAACACTATACTCAGAAACATAGAAATCTCTTAGATTGCGGTGAATCTCACCGCCAGGTAACAGATTAATCATGTCGGTAGGCGCATGAGCGCGCAGAGCTCAAATCCCGGGTTCGAACCCCGGTCCCGTCTCCCATTTTCATTCGACGTAACATGATTAAACTATACTCAGAATAATCTATAGTTCGATAATAATTCGTACATGTAAATTTTTTGCGTTAAATTACAAACATTGACATTTTATCAGTATTATAACTCACAGCTAACTTTTTATCTTATCTAGGAATTTTTGCTGAAATTTTTGAACCCGCCTCTGCCTTAGGGCTCTTGACCGGAATTTATGGGAATGTCCCTTGTTTACTTCCGGAGAGTAAAATTAGTTTGTCCTCCACAAGGTCATACGCAGTTTGTACTGTTTTTGACAATAAATTTATTATTAATTAAAAAAAAGAACAAAATCCACTTAGGAAAGACTACTTCGCAACCTCTTACGCGTTACTTGAGTATGACGTCGTACGTATATTCGTAATGACCTCCAACGATTATCTATATTATTTGTAAATACATATAAATAAACTTTATTGTCAAAAGAGCAGTTACAAACTGCATATGACTACGTGGCGGTGGGTGGCAATAAACTAAGTTATTACTAACTTGTGTCTCATCTATGGGTAGACCTATATCTCCACCGGTGCGGCGTCTGCACTTTGAGCCAATCCTCTCATTAGGATAGAAATCCTCCTAGCATTTTGTGCCACCGTAAGGTACATGTAAAATGCCCTGTTTATAATCTTCATACCTCCCAAAGGACCGCTACCTGGGAAGCCGTAGCGAAAAGAAATGAGAAAAGCGTGATTGTCTATCAAGGTACATGCGGCAAAAACTAATTATAAAT
This sequence comes from Laupala kohalensis, assembly GCA_002313205.1. Lineage (NCBI taxonomy): Eukaryota > Metazoa > Arthropoda > Insecta > Orthoptera > Trigonidiidae > Laupala > Laupala kohalensis. The sequence goes on along the minus strand of NNCF01128184.1, from coordinate 361,259 downwards.
TGCAATAGCACTGAGTTGGATTTACAGAGTTATAACAATTTCACAAATCGTTAAAAAATATGCAGTTCTTATTGTGAGTCATTTAAGTTAAAATTAGGAAGAAGGAACTATTTTCTCTTAAAAGTGAGGTTAGAAATGGTGCGGGTTATAATTACTGATTGTGGAGATGGTGGGGTTTTCATCTTGCTCCAGTACATATTCTGGCGAATACTAGAAATGTTCGTTCAACAACACCCTTTCTCCGTACTAAATGTTATTTTTCTGAACATAAATCCCACATCATCTATGAACATTAGGTTCTCTTTGGCAGTTGTATATAAAGTTAACACCCATTCTCCGAAGCAGTTCAGGAATAACTGGCCACGGATTCATATTTCGTACGTGTAAAACTTACTTTATTTCACTTCCATGTCAAGGAAAAGGGATCTCTACGTACACCTTCCGTGACGCAAAATGCAGACAGGGTTAATGCGATCACATCGATTTGAAGGTTTAGGAGATTATTACCGACGCAAAGTGCAGGCGCCCTTCTCCACTTCTAGCTGAGTTTGTGTTGAAGGATTTTGAAACTCGTTGCTTGAAATTTAACCTTCTCATCTACACTCGCTATGTGAATGACAGGTTTTGCGTTGTTCCAGAGAATAATGTAAAACGTGTTATGAATAATTTTAATTAACAGTATCCTAAATTAAAGTTCACTCTTGAAAAGGAAATAAATAATTACATTAATTTTTTGTTTGAGGAATTTGTCTGATGTTGACAGATTGTTCATTATAAGTAATAAAAGATATTGTCATTCTGTCCTTATTTATGAATGACAAAATCTTTTATTACTTATAATTTTTTGTTATAACAGATTTCTATGAACGACAAAAACTTTTGTTTTTAGAAACCTACATAATCTTTCGTTTTCTCCCAAAAAATTTCTTATTAAAAATGAATCTTGTTCTTTGAAAAGTATATGCACCATCGAATTCGATCCTTGTCACGTAATCATTATCCCATCGAACTCATTACCAGATTCACTCATTTTGTAGCAGCTCTTCCGTTTCACAAGAACTTAGTTTTCCCTAAGCACAAGGTGTTTCATAAAACTAATGTCAAGGTTATATTTAAAACTAATAACTTCACTTTATGGACGAAGACTGAGATAATATTGAGGTCAATGACTTAAGAAACATTTACAAAATCAACTGAAAAGATTGCGAATGTGCTAATATTTGACAATCAAAAAGTTTTTTTTAAAGTCAATTAACATAAATTAAAACTCCATAGGAGTAATTTTTATGGTTTCTCACCATCGCAATAATTTTAATTATAATTTCTTGTGGAATAATGCAAAAGTTCTTTGTAATGAAGACAATTACTGAAAAAGTTACATGCCTGAGATTTAAAAAAGTAATTTAAACACTTTCTCATTTTACAGACAGATCAGATGTAGCAAGGTTACCAGAATTCATGACATTTTTTGAAGTAGTTTCTATAGTTTCTACTTCTTTCACTTCACTAATCTTGATTATTTGTTGTTTTAATTTCCTTGGTTATACTTTTGTTTATTCGATGCGTTCCCATTGACATAAGTATTCTTTCTATTCTAGGTGAAAACCTTCTGTCATCCATTTAATTCCTTTCAGATTTGAGTTCTCGCACAGATGTATTTTTAATTTTTTTATTTGTTATTTACCTGATTTGATACAATACCAGTATCGAAAAGTTGTAATATTTCAATGAGTTTTTAAACTGAGTTTTACTGTTACGTAAAGAGCATAATAATTTATTATTAAACTTGTGCGCATAATTCGGTCGTTTTGGTAATTATTGATCCACACGTAGGCGAGAAGAAAAACCAATAGAAACAAAATTAATATCATTTTAACGTCTTCCACAACCACTACATTTTTGTCTCTTAAAAGCGATGCTTAATAGTGATAAAAATAACATTTTTAACTTGTTGCCTGCTAATTTAACAAAATCGTTAAATACACAACCATACAAAGACAAAAAATGGTCTGTTCCCAAGACTAGACCTATGTATGCTCATGTATTTTGACGCACTGCACCCGAATACAAATTCAGAATCGCTCCATTCCCCCCCCCACACACACACACACTTTTTTAAATATCTGCGTTTTCTGTATTTAAGGGTTTTTCTCGCGATTAATAAAGCTGGGAGAGCAACTCTGAACATGTAGGTTTAGTTTTTGAAACACACCAATTTTTTGTGCACCTGTGATGTCTTACAATTCGTACGTATTGCTTCCTATTTTTTATCGCGACGCTGAGATGCGCTCTTGGAGTCACATGCTAGAACACCTACTCAGTTAATTTTATTTATACTTAAGGAACTTTTTTGCGAAGGTATTCTACGTTGTTTTTGGATTGGGATTTGGATCCACGTTACTGCAATGGGTCGTAATCTCTCCTCTAAAAGCAAAAATTTAGAGCGATAGCAATGTTACTAAACTTCTTAAAATGTCCTAAGACTTTAGTATTCTTTCGTATCTTAGTGAAAAGTTTTATCAATAAAACGACTTAAAATAATACATGTTTCTTTAAATTACAGCTTTTTTCGCCTTATTTCTTAGATCTTACAATGACTTATTCCACTGTCATCAGATGGTTCAACTCATCTTAACTTATGTTTGGTTAGAGTCATTTTGCTAAAGGTTCGCTCCCCTGATGCCATAAGAAGAGGCAGAACAGTTAAAAGCACAGGGAAAACACGGACCTTTTGAAGCCTCTTTTTTGTAACGGCGGCAGCACGTTGGGGAAAGTGTCATTATACTATTTTTATTATTAATATAGAATTATGAGTGATTTTAATAATTACGACTTATTACCAATATTTCCGAGATATTGCTAATAATAACTGTTCAGTTATGATGTATTGAAAATAAAATTTGCAAATATTCTGTTATTTTTTAGAGGGGCGCATATCAGGATTTTGCGTTGGAGCGATGAAATGTTAATTCCGCATCTGCCTGTTGACCCTTTGATCTAAATTGATGGGATGGTCCCTGACTTGCTTCCGGAAAGCAAGTTTATTGTCCTCCACGCGGTCATACGTAATTTGTAATTGCGTTTTTGATAATAAATTGAATTATTATTTAATAGTGACCGTAGATTACCCCTTTCAGTACATTTAACGAAGTAATTATTAATTCGTGACAAATTCTCAATTTATCCACTGGTCTTGTCAAAATCATTGGGGTTGGTAGGGAAAACTTGGCGATAAACAACATAGACCTCATTTACGATATCAACGTTTGGGAGAAAGTATAATCGAAAAAAGATTAGAAATTTCTTGCTATTTCATAGATTATAAATTAAGTTTCGGCAAAGAACACTTATAACATTAATCACGTTTTATTTGAAGGGGAAGTGTGAACTTCTTCAGAGTTATCGAAAGATATTTTGTTTTTTCTCGGTCTAATTGATTTCAGTTGAATTTCAATGCGAAAATCTGACGCTATAAGTTTTTCTTCGTCGAATTCGAGTGTCCATCTCTTAATGTTTTCAACGTCCGAAACTTATCTTTCAGATTATTTTTATATTCTGTAGAGGTAGTTGTCCCTCCCAATTGTTGTTCCATATAAACAAATTTAATTAGAACTACATTTGGATTATTTTTTAACTCTCTTAATTCGATGGTCGCTAAAAAAGGAGATAACTCTAACAAAATATACCAGACAAAAATTTTCTAAGTTTGGCATTATCTGAAAAATCACGCTGCAATTATTCAAAATAAATGTTTATTTCGAGGAAAATGAAATGATATTGTTGGTATTTTATGTATTTTGACTTTGTGGTACATAATCCTGCATCGTTGACTTACGTATGTAAAGAGTTGTTCAAATTCGGTCGAGGTCGGCGGATTTTTAGGGTGCGAAAAATCCACACATGGCATGTAGTATGATTATACTGCATGTAAAAGATCCCTTGAGTATCATTTGGTGGTCTTGGCGAAAAATGCACCCACACAGTGTTCCGGCTTCCACTGCCATCTGGTAGCGGAAGACGGAACGGGTAAATTGCGAATCTGGCTCATCCCAAAGGGTCGCAACCAAAGAAAAATGGGCCACAATTAACGGGAGCCGAGACCCAAACGCTGCTATTATTATTTTTATTATTATTATTATTATTTATAGTAGTAGGGGAAGGTCGGGCAAAGTGAATACCTCAACACATTCAAGGTTATTGCAGAAAAGGCATGATACAAAAAGACAAATATCCCAAATCGATCTTTATTTATTATTATTTTTAATAGAATCATTTACCATTAATAATTAAACAACTAGAGACTAAAAATCAAATTTAAAAAAGTGTGCTAGTATCCACTTTGCTCGGACCTCAGGATAAACTGGGTACAGAAATCGGGCGAAGTGATTAACAATTTCTTAATGTCAGGAAAAATGTATATTAAACATAATAATATGAAGAAAACTTTGTATGTACACTAATTATGTAGTAAATTAGAACTGACTGTTATCACAAATATACTCTCCAGCGTCTTTAAAGGCTGAACATTATTCGTGACACCATTGGTAACAAACATTACACCAAATCCAACCTTCTATTAGATTTTCTTCTTCAGTATATATTTCACAGCAAAAAAGCACAAAATGACTTTAAATTTCTAAACTTAATTTGGAATTTATGTTTATTTATTGTCTTTTCTCACTCTTTATAGCGTAGTCTTCCCAAAAACTTTCTTTGACTCATCTACTTTCTAAGAAGGGGTTTCAGGGATTTTCTCCGGTTTTCCTTCGGGAAGAGGTGGATTTTTTACACAGTCTCTCTAGACTCGTCTACGGGCGGAGTCTATTGAAATATCAAATCTCTGATTTAGTTATTTTAATACTTAAGATTTATAAACAATATTTTCCGAATAATCTATAGTTTGATAATAATGCGTACTTCTGAAATAACTTTCTTGTATTTTTTAAATACAAATTTGTTGGTATTATGTTAATATTATAACATGTACCGAACTATTTTTATTCTTAACTTAGGAATGTGTTAAATCCGCCTCTGCCTTAGGGCCCTTGATGGGAATTGATGGGATGGGCCCTTGCTTGCTTCTGGAGAGTATATTAGTTTGTCTCCCACGTAGTCTTACGTAGTTTGTACTGTTTTTCTATAATAAATTTCTTTATTTATTTCATAACATTAACTGTATTTTTCTCAAATTTTTGTTTCTGCTCTTCCTTGTTCGGTCCATATCCGTTTTGTCCCATTCATTTAATACAAAAACTATTTATTCTGATACCGCCTTAAATAAAATATCGTAAGACACTTTGACATGCAACAGAAACAAATAACACCCAAGTGTGTTAAACGAATAACGTTACAAATATTGACAAAATTCTTATATCGCCAAATTAATATTTTTACGTAAACAATTCACTGCTCCAGAGACTCTACACGACGCGGGTTCACGCCCAAGTATTGGCAGCTCACTGAGCGCTGATGTGGATACACGGTGAACGGCGAAAGAATGATTTAGAAGAGGTAGGGAGTATTCACTTTCTGGTCTTCCCCTATCTATTCCCAGTCAATGCTCACGATCTAAAACATTTTTAATCATAAAATGATGGGTACTTCATATAAAAGTCAAAATAAATAGCAGAAAATTTGTGTTTAATAGAATTTAAAAAAAAAACAATCACATATTGATATCAAAAATTAAAATTATTCGGAATATATTTTTTATAAATGGTAACTATTAAAATACCTCTAATTTTGATTAAATATTACAGTAGTATTAATGAGATCACCGCCCCTTGGCTAGAGCCTAGAGCGCCTGTACCGCCTCTGGGGCTATGATGGGGCTACAGAATTTGTATACAGAACCGTCTCAAGATTGAGTACAAATAAAACTTAATACAATAAAAGCGAGCGGAGAAATTGTTTGAGTTTTAATAAGATATTTTAAAATTACCGTAACAATGGAGTGATAAAGTATACAATGAATTGACGTATTTAATATTTAAAAGAATTAATGAAGAACATTTGATGAGGAATAGAAACTTTTTTATATTTTTTTATTGTAGTATTTGTAAATGTGAAATGTAGCATGCTATTGAAGCTTATTTACATGGAGCGATAGGATGTAGGAGTAGGGTGGTAGGCTATTGTTAGTAGGTGGGTCGGTTAGCTGGATTTACCAAAAACTTGGCCCACGCATAGGACAAGTTAGCAGTAGGGTCATTCCATGTCAACTCAACCAAGGCTCCCAGTCGACCATCTCCAATTTCCTTGAAATTTCACAACATAGTAGCCTATGACCCCAAACTAAAATGCCCGAAATATTAGACCTCAATGTGCTTTGGTTCATGAGNAGCATATTATTGCGGTACTGCCAGCACCAGCTGCTACTGCGGCGGGAAGACAGTACAACTATCCAAATGTTATCACTGCCAATGTGGAACAAATGTTCAAATCTCTGGAGCATTAATTGCAAGACGAATCAATTTTTTATGCTGAACTTTGGCTTGGGATCCATAAAGAAACCCACTGAGGGCTTGGGAACCCAGGATAAGAGACCCACTGTATATTTCGAAGCACATGCAACAAGCTGTGCGTCATGGAGATTAGTTAAAGTTGGACGTTTTTACTGCTTTCCACAATTTACGGCAGAAGTAGCTCTTTTTAAGTGGCCATTTTTTCTCATTAGATGGCCTGGGAGCAAAATCTAAAGTATGTCACCTTATAGAAAAAAAGATGCTCTTTCAGATAGAACCAAAAAATTAGAAATCTGAGATGACCCACATTTCGATTTTTGCCGCTGAAAGTATGACAAAATTTGCAAAATTAAATTTTTTGTTATTTTTAATTTGTTATATATTTGTTGTTATACATTTTTACAAGCTCATATTGCACACAATAGTAAACACCAGTAAGTATAACTTGCTTGCAAAGTTGCAACTTGTCTGGACCATACTGACTTTAGTAATGGGTGAGCAAAGTATGACTTTTATTTGATGTGATAATTTTTTGGCCCAAGTTTGGAGCTGATTTGCAAGTGAGGTATTAGAAATACAATTTTTTTAATTGCACCATTTGATTCAGCGCAAAAAGTTGTCTTGATATGCCAAACTAGATCTTTTTACTAAGATTTATACTGGATACACATGCAATCAAAGTTGGCACTTTTTGCTGTGCGCGCGCGACAATTGAACAATGGCCCTTGAGACCAAGGCTTATAGCTCATGAACCAAAGCACATTGAGGTCTAATATTTCGGGCATTTTAGTTTGGGGTCATAGGCTACTATGTTGTGAAATTTCAAGGAAATTGGAGATGGTCGACTGGGAGCCTTGGTTGAGTTGACATGGAATGACCCAGTAGTAGTTAAAAATAGTTATAGTTAGGGGGGTTAACTTTTCATTAGTCACAGCTATATGAACTGGGACATTATTGTGAAAAGGCATTAATTTTATCTGGCCCCACCGGGAACTGATCCAAGTATGATTTTGTGATGAGCAAGAACGCTACCACCTGAACCACCGGATGGGGGAACTCATTTGAACTATTATTAAAATCAATTAATTCTTTTACATTGTAGAAACAGTGGTGTATTGATAGCTTTTAACAACGGATTTAAGAGATTCAATTTAATATCTTTTACGTCTTTGGGGAGGGAATTATACAGAAAGATTCACAAATGATATGACCCTTTTTGTCAAAGAGTGGTTGACACTCCAGGAAGATGAATATCATCAACGAGTATTTTGCGAATATTGTGTTCCGTGAACAAGACAGTTGCGTATGAAGCAAAGATGGCACTTTTCTCGTTCGTACTGAACAAACACAACCGTTTCATTAATATAAATGAAGGGAATGTTAAAAAGTTTTAATTCCATAAATAAAGGTATACACAAGTTTTGGAGATGAGCTTTACAAATTATTCCAACAATCCTCTTTTGAATTCTGAAAGTTTGTGTGCTCTGAGCGGAATTGGCCCAAAAGATAATGCCGTACCGTAAATGTTGAAATTATAAACGTCTTAAATGCTTCCTTTTGCAAGACGTTGTAGTCGTTATAATACATTGTTTCGAATTATCAGATAATTTAGAAAAAAGAAATTACTTGTTCATTAGAGAGCTTGATGTGATGTTGAAATTTACTTTATAATTTTAGCTCAAAAGTGGCGTGAATCTTTAGGTCTAGTGAAGGTAATATTGATACTGGTGTTCTTGTTGTCAGAGTTATATGTTGCCACAATTTTATTACAACTTACTTACAAAGTTAATTACTTATTTAGTCTAATACTGTATTTCATTAATTCCACTTAATGACTTTTTTAAAAGACATTTTTGACCTATTTTTTACGTTCTCTTTATCGTCAAGTAACTACGTAAAAAGAATGTTATAAATTACAATTTTGCCTGTCGAAGACTCGAACAAGAATCGAAATTGTATGTAATGGGCTCGGCTCCCATACGTTCTCGTCCCATATTGACACTTCATTGTTGGTACCTCTTTTGGCGGAACCACGTCAACAATTTGGACGTTCCGTCTTCCATTATACATGATAACCAGATAGAAATAAAAGCCGAAACTCTTGCTGAGTGATTTTTGACTCAATTTCATGAATAAAGCATATCTTCATTTTGTTAAATAAATTACCTCTAAAATTGCAATGCTTAGAAAGGAAAATGTTAGAAAAAAATATGGAATTTTTCATCAGGCCTGATAGGACGCACAATCTTCAAAAGCCCGGGAGTCAACCACTAGGCATCACACAGAAAAAAACTTTATATTCGTGGTACGGACTTGCGTAAATCAAACTCATCCAAACCATTTGAATGCCCTGTTTATGTTGTCTGCTTCACGTGAAATACCCCCTCCTAAAGTAATTATTGGACATGAAGCGAACTTTAATTAGAACGGACAATTTCCTCTCCTCTTAGTCCCTTCTAATGAGGCTTGTTCACACTTCTTTATGCATAATTAATATTCCATATAGCTGAGTTGACTAAATTTTGTAAGATTTCATAAAATCTAGGATGCACAGTTTTATAACTAGGCAACCCGTAAAACAGACACGTATTACGGTTCACTGTAGAAATTTTAAGTATTCTCACGACAGAGGTGCCATACCAATCGGAATTAAAACTATTATACTATTATATCATATTTTTTCTATTACATTCCACCACAATAAGCTCTTGTGTGTGATTCACAAAATATTAAAAATAATTTATTGCGTGTATTACGATAGGATGGATTTAAAATTACAGGATGAACCAACTAGGAGTGTGGTGTCAAAATATTAGTGTAGGAGTTCTCATGTTGGAGAAATGTGTATAGTGAAGCCAAACCTCCCCGTTTTCGTATTCTTCCTATTATTTTAAATTCAAAATGGTGAGTATTCAGAGTGTATTACCTCTAATTCAAGTAGAATGGAGGTATATT
>NNCF01128184.1:338329-351707 GCA_002313205.1 Laupala kohalensis | reverse complement strand
ATATATATATATATATATATATATAAAATATATATATAATATATATATATATAAAATATATATATATTCACATGAAAACTGTTTAGCAAACAACTTACATTGCCTGTGATGTGATAAGGTTACACAGGGGATAACGGTATTGTTCTCTTCATAGTTACAATTAGTTTTATGGTCAATTTGTTGAAGAAGAATTGTGAGAAAATACACAAAGAAAGAATTTAGAGCAATATTTCCAATTTACTTCTCAGAGTGTAGTGCAGCATGGGGTATATCTATAAATTCACAATAGTTAGCTGTAAAATGTGTATATTTAAATATTAAATAAAAAACATAGATTGAAATGAAAAAGATGTGTTTGTACACAGTGCATTAGTCTTTAGTATATGAAGCTCCTGATTCATATTAATTTCTTACAATTATTAATTTGAAAAAATAATTTAGTTTTTGTTGAGTTGGTTTGCTGCTTATTCCTTCAGTTAATGACCGATGTGATAGAAGTGTTCATAGTATAAAAACATTCAATAGTTCAACATAATGAATGATAAAATATAAATGTTTACACATATTCATAGTAGGAGTTATAGTGGTACTTCAAAGTGATTACCTTGTTACTTTATTATGCACTGCCCCATGAAAATTGGCGGCACAGTAATTTAATCACTCCATAATTTCTTTAGAACCTATCAGAGTGAAATTTGGGCTGAGAAAGCTCCTATGTTTTATCAAGACACTCCCTTATTGGCGGCTATCTGTGCAGCCCTATCACACTGGGACACCCTTAAAGTGAAGAGAATCACAATTTTGGAAAAAATTGAGCAAAAATATCACACTTCAAAATGTTGGGGAGAGCTAGTCTCAGGTATACGTAATCAATAATGTGCACTCTAGTAGCTGAGATTAAAAAATCCCACACATCTGATGACCCACCCCCACCCTGTTCTCCCTCACCCCCTCTGAAAATGTCTTATTTCAGATGTTCCAAAACTACTGGATTGTGTGAGCTTGTCCAAGGAACATGGTTTACATATTTTTTCATCAATGGAAGGAACCTTGTGCGAGCAACCCCCTTCAACATTACACCCCTTTTGGAAAATTGGGATTTCCCCAGACTTAAAAAGATGGATTTGCAATGAAAAACATTACATTTAATGTCATTAGACATAAGCAATACATTTTTATGAAAAATTTGAGTCCCATCATCTAACCGTCCCCATTGAGGGGGTGTCCACCCCCATCCCCCTTAACAATTTCCTAAGTGATCACGAGAAAATGTTTTGCATGAATAAGATAGGGAATTGCTTGGTGTATTAGCACACAAAAGTTCAAGATAAAAAATGGGGAAAAGTTGAGTTTATTTACAAAAGTGACATCTTACACCTTTAAGTTTAAATCTGTTTCCCTGTTGAACAGGTAGTGGTAGCATTGTGACTTTGACCCTGTAGGAAGTCCAGATTCTTACTGTGATCGATGTGTGACATATAGGTTTCTCTGACAATTAGTTTGAGTTTGGTGGGACAGTGTATAATGTGATTCTACTGGTAAGAAAATATTTTGAGTCATATTTTTCTCATGTATTATTATTTCAGTTTCCATTGAGCTAAGAAGATCATTTTCAATTCAGAGAATGTATGTTTTTCTGCTTCTTGTTGAGATGAAAAATTACATGAAAAAGATGAACTAACATTTTTCACTTTAAGATACAGCTTTATAGCATAATTCTAATAATGTGAACTGCTTTAAAGAAATTTCAAGAAATTATGTGCTTGTTGGGAAAACTGTGAAATGATATCTGTCCCATATGTAACATTTAGAGCTGGAATATCTTGTGTTATTTCAAAAATATTCAGTTGTGTAAGGAAAAGTATCCACATGTATCAGATGATTCAGAAATGCTTCTCTCCAACAAGAATGTAGGGAAAATTAATCTCTAGGACAAAAGTTTTTTTCCACATGAGTAGGCCTTTATAAGTATGTTCATGTATTTTAAATGACATGTTTTTTTCCACATGAGTAGGCCTTTATAAGTATGTTCATGTATTTTAAATGACATGTTTTTATTATTGATGTTGTTGTTACATCTGCTATCCATTAATAAATATTTCAAACAACCTTGTTTATGAGCAGACCAATTTATTTACAAAAAACATCAACTACATCTCAATATAACAATGAATTTAAGCACTTCAATTGGCAAGAAACTTTACACAATGTTTCGTCTTAAGTATGAAATATTTTCAGGTGTTACAAAGTGACTGAATATCTTATCAATGTCACTGAAGGAAAATGAGATGATGAACATCAAATAACATCCAAACTAGTTAGGTCACAACAGCATGAGGTAAACTAAGAACTTGCAGAACAAATAATATGTTGGAAGAATATTACAGATTAATAACTTATTTTGATAACTAAGAGGTATATCAAAAGTAAGGTAAGAATCAATGTTAACATATGGAATGATGACACAGAAATTGTAAATAATAAATAAATAATATAACATTCAAAATCATACAATAAATATTGCTAAAATTTTATATCTATATTTACATAAATATGTATATTGAGAATTTTTTATTATGCTTAAGTTAAAATGTGACATAATGAACAAAAAAGAACACTTAAAGGGAAATAAAAATGTGAATGAATATGATGTAATCATGAGTAGGAACATAATGAGTAGGATGGAATAAAAGTTATTCATAAAATAAGAGTGTTATAGATTTTAGGTATGATCTTGATATCCATTTGGAGGTTTTATATCTGAATATTNAATAAAAGTTATTCATAAAATAAGAGTGTTATAGATTTTAGGTATGATCTTGATATCCATTTGGAGGTTTTATATCTGAATATTAATTTGAATATCCATTTTACTTTGAAGACATTGTTAAGATATTCAGCCACTTTATAATACCTGAAGATATCTCATACTTGTGATGAAACATTGCATAAAGTTTCTTGCCAGTTAAAGTGTTTTATATTCTTTGTTATATTGAAATATAGTATAATTATTTTGTAAATAAATTGGTCTTCTTATGAACAAGGTTGTTTCAAGTATTTATGTTTCCATGATGTCAGATTACAATGGTATTAGAAACAGTTTGAATCATAGGAACAGAGTTACAGAAAAATCAGAAAAAATTGTCATCCAGATTTTATTCAAATTTCTTCAGACCTCTCTCTTTATGATAATGGGGTTGTCATTCAGCATTCATTTTAGTTCCGGGGTTCTCCAGACAGTAACAATCTGTTGTAAATTTTACAATCTGTTTCATTTATTTTTTTCTTAAAAATACTCATGAAATAGAAAAGCTAAAATTAAAATATATAAGTCAAAGTTAAGGTTCTACTTAATAATGTACAGCATAGTACTGTATAGTTTGAACTACCATAATTGTAATAATATCTTCAATAGAAATTTTACTTTTTTCCCCCTTCATCTCACCTTTAATAATATATGTAAATTTGATACAAAACTTTAAAATCTCTAGTTTTACCCACATGACGCCATAGAATATTGGCACTGAATATTTATAGTTATTGTCATCTGCAGGTTTTATATTTATAATATATAAATGAAACAATGTTTCAACATTACTCTTTTTATTTTAGTGAGAGTTAACAGGGTGCATGTTAGATTGTGCTATTTTAGTCACTGTCATCATCATTCTGACAGCGATTTAGAGGTCTTCGACTTTCTTCATCTGATCCATATATTACATCTTCATCAGAATCATTTATCATGGAAAAAGCAGGGTTATCTTTGGTTATAGTAGATTCTAAAAAGCAAGTCAAAATACCATGCATAAGCAGATATTTTCATGGATACTTGAAGTAAATTATGTAATTTGAATTGTATTGTAACAGTAAATTAGTTTTTCTTACCAAAAACTGTTCCTGGAGCTGGGGAGTAAACATACGCCATTGTATATAAGTAGAAGTTCAAAAGGCCATAAAATGTCATAAATTCAGCAGAATTTTTATAAGTTGTTGAAAGCTCGGCCACAAAATTATCTTCCAAAGCTCCTACTCCAAATCTTGATATTGTAACAGTAATAGATATTGAAATAACGATTAACATCAAAAGTGTCAGGAACTTCAAACGCATGTCTGAAATGGAATAATATTTAACAAATACAACATTTTGTCATGTTTTTTAATTGTGTATGTCAGTTATAATTTGCAATATTTGATTAGTTAGAGGAAAATATGGAAGTTTACCAAAGAATGGCATTGATCTAAGTTCACTGTAGGCTCTTAGTATAAGACACAGAAGATAAGACAAGTAGATACCACATACAGTAAAGAAGAAAACTTTGAAACCCTGAAACAATTTATTTTTAGTCAACACAATGCATTCTGTAAGGAATTAGCAACAGATCAATAAAAAATGATCTTACATAGAAGTTTGAAGTATTCAATTTGTAACTGTACATAGGATCTTGTATTTCATTGTATTTCTGCCATGTTGCCATAATCACAGCAGCAAGCCATAGAGAACCAACTATCANTGTACATAGGATCTTGTATTTCATTGTATTTCTGCCATGTTGCCATAATCACAGCAGCAAGCCATAGAGAACCAACTATCGAAAGTTTTGGCAAATAAAATATTAAGAATCTTCTTTCATTCTGTAATTAATAAATTATTGTAAGATAGTGAAAGAGCAACATTTAATTGTATTTTATTTTTATATGAACAAATCTACTAATTAAAAAAAAACTGCATTTAAATTTAATTCAAAAGCTTTTAAATAAACAATGTTCCATATAAATAGATTCAAAAATTTTAAAAAAGAATAATAATAAATAAAATAGATAATAATTATTTTTACATTGAAACATAACACTTCACAGCACAGTACCTGACGTAGTCCGTGGTATATACACAACCAAAATAATAGAAGAGCACAGAGAAATGTAGCTTGCATAACAGCATCCAACATACCAGGAACCCAGGAATTAACAATGAACATCATAGGGAATATGGGATCTGAAATAAGAAAATATAAAATCATAAAGATTTTATGATTATATTTATTAGTATTTGGATAAAGAATGCCTCTTCATTCATAAAACTGTAATTGGAATGTTTCATACTTACCATTGTATAACAGTAAGAGAGGTAGTAAAAGAGACATCCACTTTTGTTCAATTGACCAATCATGAATTGCATATTTTCTTAACGTATGGCCAAACCAACACTGAAAGTATTTTGGTAATATTATATACAAATGACTTAAATTTATAATTTGAATTAATTATTGAATCCATATTTTATAAACTTACAGCAGTTATAAAAGTAGTTAGTAAGAAAATAAAACGGAACCAGATTTCCACTTGAGTAAAAGCTTCATTGTAACATTTGAACTGAAAAGCAATTGAAAACAATAAAATAATAAACAATAATATTAACACAGAGCTGCATACATATGTATTTATCTACATAATTTGGGTGAAAAATTGTTCTTAGTTATTCAATTACCACAGGTTTATAAGAGAGTAAAATTCTGAATTCATAATAACCTAAATATCCTTCATGCAAACCCACAGCTTAACTCTCTTGATTCTATAATTTTGCTCCAATGTTCTCTTTGGAATCAATTTTGATGTCTAGTAAAAATATTATTCAAAATTGTTTGTGTAGTATTGGTATTTAATATTCATATGTTACTATTTTTATTCTGTTTTTCTTGCTGTTTGAATATAGAAGATTACTTTATCCGGAGACTTAAACAAACATTTCTTTGAACTTGCGTAACATGAAAACAAGACCTACTGAGTGTATCGAAAAGAAACTTTACCCATCATGTTCCTTAGTTGAGAATGGGATCCAATCTGTGTGTTTTTTGGTATGATATTTGAGATTTGAGTAAAAAAACTAAATGGGAAAAGTTAGTTTTATTATAAGAATTGATTCAATATAGCTCTTTTTAAATTCACCAAACCATAATAAAGTGCCCAGAACCTACAGAATAATTTACAAATTATGAACACTAAACATAAACCCCTTTGTTGGATAACCAAAAGAAATTGGATATGGATGAAATGAAAATATTTTCACTCTGTGTTTAAAAATGAAATGGTGTATACATTTTAATTTTGATATGTAACCTTTAAAAGAAATAAAATATTAATTTAGTATATGTTGACCCCTTACTTCACATCCATTTTCTTTCCATGGATGTCTTTCTGGAGATTGTGATCTCTACATCAAATATTGACCATCAGTTCTCTGGTGACACCCTGGTTGCAAACTATGGTGGATGACTTTTGAGTTTTAAAATTATGTTTTAATGGAACTCTAAAATTACATAAATTAAGATTTCATGAAGATTATATTTATGAAAAGGTATAAATAATTGTTCCCAAACCAATAGAATAGTTTTTTGTTTTTTTTGGCTCTACAATTGCTTCACATGCAAGAACATACCATAAAAATGTTTTGAAAAATAAAATATAAAAGTTATTTAGCTTTTTTGAACTGTATTTGTAATACATACAAACTATTTTTAAGAACTGTAGAAATATTGTATTTGTAATACAAAGGATATTTACATTAACGAAACCTATACAATATAAACATTTAACACCTATACAACATAAATGTTTATATTGTATATATTACCTATCGTAGTGGTAAATATGTCCTTACTGCACATAAAATTGCAATTTGATAACATTATGAATGCAGCTACATGTAATAGGTTTAAAAAGCATCAATAGACAAAAATATAAAAGAAATGTTTGAGAACATTAAATTTTTTCAAACAGCCACTGCCTTGAAACTGTTAAAAATGGAAACTATTTTAAAAACTCACGCCCCTACCATCATAAAAAATTTCAAAACATTTTTGAAGATATTAATATTAATTCACAAATAAATTTAATGTAAAATTGTTAATTAAGTTTGATTATTATAAGAAAGTGTGTCCTAAAGATAGATCAGACAGCACCAATATAACTCGGAAAAACTGCAATGCAATTACTTGGAGCAAACAAAATTAAATACTAAAATTTAAAAAAGGAACTTTTTAAAACACACAATTTGCACAGATAGATAAATTGGAATTATCTCATTTCAGGATAAAAACATGAAATTAATGATGTCATTTTGATGAAAAACTTGGGCAGTTACTTTAAACTGTTGGTAGTTGGAGCAATGATTCATAAATGGATTTAAATTTAGAGGTCCTATTAAAAAAATATCATTTACAAATTCATCCTTCCGCCAGTAGATTAAGTCAATAATTTATGATGTGAGTATGAGCTCCCGAAACACGTCATAGGAAAAAATCCCACATGGAGAGTATGGCTAACTTTACTCAAATACTATTTGATTGCAGTGATTCCACTATAAGTCACCCAAGGATTTTACTGGCGTCAAGAATTTTAATTTTAAAACTCCCTAGTTCTACTAAAAGTGTGATCACAACCACCTACAGCATTGACCAATTTAATTAGCATAGGTTTCCATAATTTAACATTTTATTAATATAACATGGTTTTCATATATTGAAATCAGATTTCATAAAACATGCATGGTGAAACAATTTCAAAAGTTAATTAATAATACTTGATTGTAATATCCTTGGACAAAAACTAATAACACAAAAACTATTGAATTAAGTTTTAAGAATGCGTTGTCAATGACCCAGGAGTTCTTTCACTGACGGTCAAACATGTTTCAATTCTGTTTCATAACAATTACTTGAATTTTTAATATTTTCTTTTGGAAGTGGGAATTTATGAATTGGGTATTATTGACAGTTGATCTTGTGAATCAATGATTTTTTGGGTTTCCTATTCACAACTGCAACATCTAGAATAAGTTATCAAAAATAAAACACACTCCGCTACAATAAATTCAATTCTGTAATATCACATTAGAGTCAGACAAACAAAATGTATATGAGTAATTCTAATTAATTTTTTATTTCACTCATTAAATGAAGGAAACTTAATTAAGACACATCTTTGTTTCTTATGTGAAAATACATCATCTCACTTACATAAAATGTAACATCTTGAATGATATATCGTTGATGGAAATGTTCCAATCCTTGGAACAAAATGGTTATGTTGTAATGTGAATAATCTAAAAATCCAAGATGCATGACAATAAATTCATCACAAGACTGTTGCTCACAGCGCAGGTGCCTCATCCTAGCAAAGAAAACAATAGCAATTTTCATCAGAAATATCCTTAGAATATGGAGCATTAAGAAATGATCAGTTTATTGTCCAAGTACACTAGTCAATTTTATTGTTGAGTTTTGAGTTGCATCAATGTTAAAAAGCTGAATTTGAACGAAGCGTAACATGTACATGTCGTAATATGTCGTGTTATACAAGAAATTGGATTGGATTTGTGTTTTTAAAAAAGCATTATATTCATTTCTCCAGAATAATTCATTAACTTATCAGAATCTGAAGCTATTCCAATCATTAAAATAAATGGTGCAGAAATTATTTATTAAAAACTGAGTTAAATGAATTAAATTAAAAATAAACATGCAGATTGTATTATGAGGAACACTGTACTTATTTTGAAAATAAATTGAACTTCAGCTTAAAATGAATTTAATGAGAACTAAAGTGAATTAATGCACTCCAAATTCTCCAAAGTAAATTATCACTACTTTTAGTTATACACAGTGGCGTAACTACTGCTGGTTCAGTCGGTGCAATTGCCTGGGGTCCCCAGTATGGATTTCTTAAAGATCAAAAAATTATTTTCACAATTTTTAAATACCTCCCATAAGAAATTTGTTAGAGGTGCCCTTTGGTGTCATTTCAAATAATGTTTCAAAAGAATGTTGTGTCGTTTATGAATTTGGCATTACTAGTATTCTGATGGCATGAGTTTTAACATTGTCAACATGTATTTTAATTGTTCAACTTTTTTCAATTTTTTTCTCGTCCTGCTCCAATGTAAAATGTTCCATTTACACTGTACAATTAATAATATAAGTTTGAATGTAAAGTAGCTTCAGTTGTGAAGTAAAGCGGTCCCACATTAATTTATTTGTAAAAATTCCTTAATTCGTAAGAAAAAGTTTGTCAAAAACTATTTAGCTGAGGGCCCCCAATGTGACCATTAACCGGGGCCCCGGATGGGATAGTTATGCCACTGGTTATACATGTAAATTGATGACCTTTATTATCTTATAATCCATGTTTATAAAGGAATGAATTTCAAATTTGCTTAATTCAATCATCTTCATTTCAAGACATGTTATGATACCTGTTGTGTGCACTGCTGTTCGGAAGGAGAGAAACTGAATGGTGATTCACAAGACCATCGATAAAAACACGAACATGGAAGCTCTGATCAAATATTACATCTGAAAAAAGTAGTGCATATTACTGTTGCAATTTTTGGAAAATGCTTTACTTGCAAATTATGAATGATTTCTATTTCTTATTTTGCTTACCATCTGTATTCTTTATGGTTACTTTTGCGATTACCCATAGTTGTTGACTATAAGTGGACATTGATGGACTGCGCATGTTAAAGGCAGTGTCGGTACTGTTGAAGTGAAATTTATACTCTGTTGTACTAGTTATTGGAGGGCCTTAAAAAATAAATCAAAATTATTTTTTAATAATAGGAAGATATACAAATACCCAATGATCTTTAGACAGATTATTACAGAAAAAAATGAGTGAATAGAATAGAGTTAATTAAAATTGAGAATTATGGGAATAGTGATATAAAAAAAGATGTCTGTGTAGAACAATCCAAGGGATTTGAAAATCCACTTTAGAAAGATGTTTATTAACTGAAGAAAAGCATGTATGGATACTGCAGTCAGGTAGAGATTAGAATAATTGTGTAGATAAGGCACTTAAATCATTAGGACTGAAACAAGCAATTTATGATCCATGTATATATTGCTGTAAGCAAAGGGAAATTTATGTTGGACAATGTGTTGATGGTATTGCAATGAGGGTAAAGTATAATACACTTGATTAGTTGATTGAAGAGTTGTCTAAACTTAACTTGAGAAAATTGGGGCAGCTAAGTAATTCCTCCTCAATTCAGATGTTGCATGGAAGTGATGGATGTTTTAGGTCAGATCAGAAGAAATGTATGACAGTGTAATAAAAATGTTTGGTATGGAGAATTCTAGAGACTGTCAAACTCCTTTGACTATTTAAGGGGAAAAAAATTGCAAGAAATGTGAAAGTTTCAATCCAAAATGTTTCAAGTCTGCAGTGCCTACAAAAATTAGTAGGATTACGGTCATGATGTTTTAAGTGTCAGTTTTAGAATTAAGGTCATGATGTATTATATATCTATTTAGGATTAAGATTATGAGTCAATTTAGGGTTAAAGTCTTGATTTGTGAATTATGTCTTGGAGGAAGTGTTGAAATATGAGACAAAATTCAGTAGTTTGAAAATATCCCCCACTGTTGAGAAGCCTGTTACTGAGCCAGCATATGTAGAGGTGTACTGCTTGCTTGTATGTATGTACCATGTGTTGATTGATTCATATTTTTTAATGATAGAAATACAACAAAACTTCAATTATTATGAAAGGAAATCTTAAACTAAAAATTTCATAGGCCATATGAAGAAAGAATATTTATTATGTAATTCAGATTTTTGACTTCATGAATATTATCTATATTAATATTGGATATTGCATTTAGCTCATGAGGAAAAATTGCCAGGTGAGTCTATGTCAATAATATGTATTATAAAACTAAATCATTCATTAGAACATGTTGTAAGATCCATAAATCTTGTTGTAGCCCTCATGAAGGCCAAAATAAAGATGGTCGAAACATTGGTGGGTTGAAAAAACTGGAGGTTACTATTTATGACCTAAATGAAACATCCAATCTTAATATAATTAAAGAATATTTACTTCCTGAATGTTACAGAATAAATAAACAGTTAAGTAAAAGAATTCATTAAATTACTCTGATTAAGGATGACTAAGTAATAATAACAAAGCAAAAATTTTAAACATTCCATTTTTTGAAATTTATAAAAAGTTGTATCTCAGATATATACTTTTCAATATATATCACACACACACACACCAGTCAAAATGATCAATAAGTTCTGTATTCATTTTAATTTGTAACTTTTTAATTTTGTTATAAATGAAGAGTATAAACTCAACCATGTAGAAAGAATGAGTGGATAATTCAAAAAGTTTGGTTTTGAATTAATATAACACACACCAATAAAAACTTTCAAGAAGACCACAGGAAATACAATAGAATGAGTATCATGATGGTTCTCACTGACTTATATTTGTAATTCAGAATAAACTTGGAAAATTGGAAAAATGATCATATATAAATGAAGCAATTATTTTTCTTTCAAATATTCTAAATTGCACATAGTTCTAATTCTATATTTGTAGACATTAGCCAATTTGTTTCTCATTGTACATTTTTCCAGTCTTTAAAACATTGTTACCATTTCTAATCACACTTACCTGCAAGTCCTATAAAAACTCCTAAGCCAAAGCAGGCAAAAAAGGCAAGAAACACCATAACAAATTCTCTTTTATGCATTGTATAAAGGCGCATTTGAACTGACCTGTACAAAAGAAAATCATTTTGAATGATTTATGAACACTTTTTTTTCAAATATTGCATTATTTAATGATGATTTATGTAGATAATATTTCCTCACCGTTCACAGCGATCATGGTGATATGCTGGCGCTATGTAACGATTAAATTCACTGAATAAGTCACTGAATTGGGAGAGGGTATTACGAATACGTAAACTCCATCCTGCTGAAGGCAGATGATATGAATATCCAAGACCTACTCCATCTAGTTTTGCCATTACAGTCAATTGTATTTGTAACAATTTTTTTTTTGCTTTATCCTTGGATTTGTTTTAAAAGCATATCATGTGTTATGCACATCTGAAATACAGGCGAAAGTATATTAATTATACTCGTATCATTTTTAAACACGGCATAAGAGAAATTTTATTTTACAATTTGATCCAAAAATTTGGACAGAACATAAACGGAACATTCCTCCCCCCCTGGAAAGCAGTCTATGATCATAAATATTGATATACTAACTATATTTGTTAAGTCTAATGATATCATGATTATGGTTGCATCTGGACACTTTTCTTGAAAGTATGTTCTTTTCAGGTCATACTAAAAATAAATTTGAAAATTAACATTGTTATATAATTTATTACTTGATGGTGTGATTTCGTAGATTGTAGTTTAATTCAACTAAAATTGAGTCGTGTAAAGTGTACATTAATTCAATTGGAATTGAAGTGTGTAAAAATAACATATTAGTTTAAATTTGGCTTCTTTCTTTTTCAAAGAGTTCTTTCAGACAACCCCATCACGAAAACGAGACTACCATTGCGCTTGATTTCTCTGTTTACACTTCTCAACTATAAATACACTCCTGTGGTACGAAACTTTAGGGTGCAAGGCAAAGCCGATAATCGTCCGGGGAAGCAGAGAACAAAATTACTCTACATTGTAATTACTAGGCGGGAAAAGAGGAGGGTCACATCAACTACGTAGTAAATAAAACACATTGGCGATCAGTAAAGGTTTTGCGCTGTCCTTCGATTTCTCACGTACTCATAAGAAGACGATGCGGTGCGCCAAACTGGTCGCAAACGAATTATCAAAACTGCAAAAACTTCACCGTCTTCATACACGCGTTTCTTATCCAATACTGCGAACGCGAACTGAGAGGCACTGTGAGAGAGAATCTGAGAAGCAGGCCAGTGGGGTCTGGGTATTGCCATGGTAACATTGTATTGATCGTAGTGATACACCTGCTATGTTGTTCACGCAGGGGAAGGTTTTCATCGCATGTCACAAGAGAGCAGGAAATGGGGGATTGAGTGGAAAAATGTATCTTAGTAGAATTACTTCAAGGACTCGTTGAATAAAAGTACCTATGTATTCTTAGTTGGAGCCACGAAGATCGAAATTGAAGGAAGTAGATGTTCACAATATCTCGGAGCATAACGAAGATGTAGAGATTTTTTTATTTCACTAGAACTTGAAATATAACTGGAGAAGCAAATTGTAAGTTAAAAATAAGTAATAATACAATTAAAACTTTTCCTTAATAATACAAATAACTCGTGTTCAAAGAGGAGTCATGTTCAAGTAGTACTCCAATGAATTCAGCGTAAAATAGTGTTTTATCGAAGAGCATAAAATCATTTTCCCTTGCACGTGGTGCCTTTTCACGTACATTGTAGGTCATTATTTGCTGAAAAGTTTTCATATAACTAGTAAAAAAAGCCGAATGAACTTCGTGTCATGAGATGTTTTTGTCCCCCCAGGGGACTTACATCTAGTAAGTACGTGTTTGGCAAACAGGGCCCCGAGCTGAGTCTGGCATTACTTC
>NNCF01128184.1:312439-332620 GCA_002313205.1 Laupala kohalensis | reverse complement strand
TACTATTGTGAAATGACATAGACTCTGTTTTGTCAGTGTTTACAATGAGACGATTTTCATGGGATGAAGTCGAAAGGTTAGACAAAACCTTTTGAGCATTGGCTTGCTTACACAGTAAATTAGTGTCATCAGCAAAAAGAATCATTTTGCAATCTGATGTGGATGATGACATGTTCACTTACAATAAAAAGAGTATAGGGCCGAGAATTTATCCTTGGGGTACTCCGCAAGTAAGTGACTTTGTTTCTGAAAGACAACGCTGAAGTATTTTATTTTTAGTGTAGGATATTTCGACCTGTTGATATCTATCTTTTAAATAAGAAGTTAGCCATTGATGTGGAAGTTCACGAATGCCTAAAGAATGCAATTTGGAAAGGAGAATTTCGTGATCGATGACATCGAATGCTTTGGATAAGTCAAGAAAAACACCCTGAGGATTTTCTCCACGGTCTAGAGATGTGGTAACATCGTTTAAGAAGGAAAATATGGCGCTTGTAGTGGAAAAGGATTTCCTAAAACCGTGTTGATCGTCAGAGAGAATGTTATATTTTGATAAAAAATCTAGAAGACGCTTATAGAACAATTTTTCTAGGATTTTTGAGAAAGTGGGTAGTAGAGATATTGGTCGGTAATTTCCAATATTAAGTTTGTTTCCTTTCTTGGGGGTCCCCAACAAGTACCCAAAACAATGGCATCAACAGTAAAGATAATTCAGCAAAATATATTTTCACACACAAAACTACAACAAATGTTTTGTTTTCAGATTTAATATTTTCCTATGGATTGTAAATAATAGAAAAGGAGAGGGTACATTTGCAGTGAAATTATTCTTATTTCCCGCAGTGTATGTAAGACAAACCTCATGTCTGGTGAGAAGTCCAATGTACACGCGTAACCAGCCACCATGTGACCGCTAAACGTTTTCTTCCGATTTAGTTTAAACCTGTTCAATGCTGAGAAGATAACTATTTTATTATCCATACTTTGGCAAGCCAACCACTTTTGGTTTGGAGATGGTGTGACTGCAGGCATGGAATGCATAGTAGGATCAGCCAAGTATTTCATATCCACAGGAATATCCCTGAAATATAGTTAAAAATTTAATAATACGAAAGATATCATTTCATTACATCCACACATTAGTAAGAGGCAAAACAGAGAACTTGATCTTCCATTACTAATACATCCATTCTATAAACAAAACAACTGAATTTATAATCAAATATAAAATTTACCATTCCCAAACACGTAAACTTTTGTCGTCTGAGGTAGTAACAAATCTTCTATTTTCATCCACGAAAGTTATCGTGTTGACAGCACCTAAATGTCTGTCATATTCTTGAACAATTTCACCAGAACGAATATCCCACTAAAAAAACAATAGTTGAAAAATTAAATTCTTAAGAAATAACACACATTGAACACTTAATACCATAATAAATTAAAATAGGCTTTACACACTTCTTCACTAAATTTGGAGTGCTCAGTAACAATAAGAGTAAGACCTCCCGAACATGTTCTCAAAAAGTAGAAACAAAATTAGTGAAGAAGTATGTACAAACATATTTTAAGAAATATCATAATAATTTATAAGAACATTCATAAAACAAATACATACAAACACCCAAAGTTATTAATAAGAGCTGATTATCTCTTTTGTACCAAACATTTGACAAGATTTCAGAATTTCAAAATTATTTAAATACATATAACAAACAAATCCAAAATATCTATCATTATATGTAGCGATTTCAACACTGATTTCCTGAGTACATTTGATTCCGCACATTCACCCGTAAATCGATTCAAGAACCTCCTTCAATCTTATAAATTAATTATTGATTAAGTTATTAATTAATATAATTATCTTGTAATATATAATTAAGAGTAAATTAGTTTATTGTCCTCTGCGTGGTCATACAAAGTTTGTACTGCTTTTTTGACAATAAATTTATTTATATAACAACTTTAAATGACCCCACTCTGGTTCAATTCAAACTTTGCTAGATTAGATTTCAGTCAAAAATGAAATCCCTTATTCCTCATAATTGTTTTACAGTGATCACCTTGCTCAAGTATTGTCTTTATCGACCAATTTCTCTACTACCCACTTTCTCAAAAACTTAGAAAAACTGTTCTTTAAGTGTCTTCTAGATTTTATATAAAAAATAAAAGTTTTCTTTGACAATGATCCCAGTTTTTGGAAATCCTTTTCCATTACCAGAGCAGTATTTTCTTTCTTAAAAGATTCTACCACATCTCTTCACCATGGAGAAAATCATTCAGGGTATTCTTCTCGCTTTATCCAAAGTATTCCATGTAATCGAATACTAAATTCTCCTTTCAAAATTGCATTCTTTTGGCATTTGTGGACTTGCACATCGATTTAACATCCTATTTAAATAATAGACACCTGTAGGTTGAAATATCATATGCTAAAAATAAAGTTCTTGTTGCATTGCTTTTCGGAAACAAAGCCACTTATTGTGGGGTTCCTGAAGGTTCAATTCTTGGCCCTATACTCTTGTTGTATGTGAGCAATATGTCATCCTCCAAAGCAGATTGCAAATTGGTTCTTTCTGCTGATGACACTAATGTACTATGTAAACACGTTAATGCTCAAAGAGTTTTGTCTAAGCTCTCATCTTGGCTTCATGCAAATCGTCTCATTGTAAACAAAACAGTGTCTATGTTATTTCACAAAAGTATCACAAAATCTTGACTCCAAGTATCTCTTTTGTTAAATGGAATGCAATTAAATACTGTCAAGAAAACAAAATTCCAAATTGTGTTACGCATTCCAAATCTTAGTTAATGTAGAAAGTCCATATATTTTCCGTTGTGTATATTTTGCAAATGTTTACTACTATTTACAGTACGGCATTAACTCTTGGGGAAATTCTGGTCAGAGCATGAAAACTTTCAGAATTCAAAGAGGATTGTTCTGATAATTTGTAAATCTTATCCCTAAAACTCTGGTAAATCTTTATTTAAGGAATTAAATATTTTAACACTTCCCTGCATTTATATTTATGAAACACTTATGTTTGTTAAGACAGAATTACTAATGTGTCACTCTTGTTTCATACAAAACTGTCTTGTTCATGAACACAATAATCGCAATAGGCATAATATTTATCGTCCTAGAGTGTCAACCACACTTTGCCAAAAAGGGCTACATCATTCAGGAATTGACTCCCCGAAGACTTAAAAGATATTATTAAATTGAACCTCTTCAAATAAAAGCTACCTACTGCATACTGCTTCTACAACATAAAATTTCAATAAAAGTTAAAAAGTGTTTCTATTTCCCATCAAATGTTAATTTTTTAAATATTCTTTTAAACATTACATAAACCAATTGATATTGAATTTTTATCACACCACTGGTCTTGTACTTTCAAAATAAATAATTAAATTTGAAAACTATTTTCCTGCACTGTATTATTGCTTATTATTCAAATAAGTTTAGTTTTATTTGTTCCCAACCTTGGCACGGTTGTGTACATTAATTCTGTAGCCCCATCCTGGCCCAGGTTTTTCTTTGGATACAGGCAGATTTTATAAACAAGTTCTCTAGACTCTTGCATAGGGGCGACGGTCTATTATAATAATTACTCTAGAATTTAGAGTTGTTTTAATAGTTACGATTTATAAGCAATATATTCCGAATAATCTATAGTGCGACAATATAGCGCACTTGTGAACAAAATTTCTTTTTGTTTTATTAAACGCAAATTTGTTGGTATTCCTTTGGTATTGTAACACATAGCAAACATTTTATTCTTTCTAAGGAGTATGCTGAAATTTTCAATCCAACTCTGCCTTAGTGCCCATGATTGCAATTGACAGAATGGTTTTTTACTTGCTTCCAGAGTAAATGTTTTATATTGTCCTTTGCGTGGTCATACGCAGTTTGTAACTGCATTTTTGACAATAAATAAATTATTTAACTTATTTATTTATTTGTAAAAGAGAAAGAAAAATTTGAGAAAATACTAAATCTTGAAATATATATCAAACAAACTAAATTCAAATATGTAATCTGTCTAATTTCTTACACTTAACATTTGATGCTTTTTGTTTTCAAAAGCAGTATGAGCCAATATGTGGAAATTGAAATTGATAAGAGGAAAGAATGATTATGAAAGATGATTTCTTATGTACGTATTCTCCCCATTATGCATGCAGTTTCCATCTTGTTGTTAACCTCTTGTCTAAGGTAATTGATGTTATAATTTTGTCATGAAAGTTACGAGAGCAATTAGAACCCTTAATATTAAGAAACATCTTGATATTTTCTACTGTTGTCTACTTTCACATCATCATTGTCACATTCAATTTTGGGCCTGTTACCTGTCTTTGTTAATTGTACACCATCAATTCCTCCCGACAATATCCATACGATGCCTTCCTTCAAGATATAAAGACTCTCTTTATATTCTGATGGTTTATTAGTTTATCAAGTTGTTTTTGTTGCTTTTCTTTCACAAAATTATTTTATTACTCTGTTTTTTTTCACAGATTCTCTTAAATATTCTTCTTTCAAACACGTCATCGAGATTCAATGTCCTTTTATAGTATTCATGTCTTACTAACAGAAGTTCTTAGTGAAGTACTTCTGGATAAAATTTACCTTGATATATGATGTACGCCCCATTACCAGTAGGTATTTTGCTTTTCACTTCTTCTATTGCATTGCTGTACTTTACAATTCAACCTAGATACTTAAAGGACTGTAGTTGCTCAATTTCTATGTTGTCAATAAGCAGAGTGTGTGTATTAACACAGGTGCTTTTGAACATTTCTTACATTATGTTATTAATGAATAAAAAGGTCTACCTATTCAGACTTTTCTTTTCATTCCATGCATGAATCCAATATGGTGCACAAAGAGTACTAAATAACATTAGGATGTACATTTGTTTTTATCTTCTAGGTATATATCTTCTGGTATTGTATGTTTTCAAAAACTAATCTGTTACTCAACAAAAAATTAACTTACTGTCCTTTAGAAGGTCATTTTTTAACTGCTTATTGTCAATAAATATAACAAAGGAGCAGATGCAGGATATTTTGGCTTCATCCCATTATTTATAGTAAGTTTTTCTGTTAGCTCATTGTAAATTTACAAATAAGATGCATTCATTTTGTTTGGAATCTATAATACTTTCTAATATGTTTTGTCTTTTAACATTATTAAATGCTCACTTAAAATCTATAAGGATATTGAGTATGTCAATGTTTTTACATATCTATTTTTTTTAAATTTATTTGTTGAACTACATTTATGTTATCCAGTGTATATTTATGGACTTCAAATCATTTGAAAGTCACCTAGTATCCACTATCACCATTAATCTATTATACAGAAGTGTGGAATCCTGAATTTTAAACTCAATTCTCAACGTATTCAATACTTCCTCTGTAATTTTTTCACTATTCTAAGATCTGCTGTTGAGATCCCTTTGGTAACATAATTGAGAATTTGCGGATTTTTCACATGGGGGAGTACATTTATATGTTAAACTTTAATTTAATTGTTTTGCTACTGCTTTTATTTTATTCTTTTAGAGTTAAGTTATTGTTTGATCTAAATTTGGCCATGTTTCCTCTTACAGGCTATTGTTGTGGATGTTACTAACTTATTATATTACAGTGAATCACTTCCTCCACTTAGAACTGTTGTAGAAATATCTAAACCCACTTACACTAGTTGTATAACGGGTTCACCAATATACTTAAATTTTGTTCAGAATTTAAAAGAGATTCATAAGTTTGTCAAAGATTATCATATTTGAAAAATACTCACACATATAATTTTTTTATCAGATGTACCAGCCACAAAAAGGTTTTGCTTATCATTATCTGGGTTAAATTTAGCACAATATGGTATTTTTCTACTAGTAAAGCGTGAGAGACACTGCCCAGTTTCTGTATCCCATAATTTAATGTAGCGATCATAAGCTGAAATAATAAAAAACAACATGAATCATCACTATTTTAAAATCAATATTTAAGCCCACAGTTTGTTACGAAACTCACCAGCAGAAAGAAACTGAGTGCCTGTATTATTAAAACTCACATCTCGGACTGCCTGACGATGACCATAGTAAGTTCTGATACAACGTCGTTCCTTGTACACTTCCCATAACTAAATTAATAGAAAGCCAATGTATTATCACACTTATACAGTGTATTGGTATTGTAGTGTACTTTTCACTTACCTTAACTCTACAATCCATACTACAAGACAGTAGTAAATGGGCAGATTTGGGAAACCATCGTATAGCAGAAATTCCTTTCGTATGACCTTGCCAAGTATGAATTTGTGCTTTGGGTAGATAGCAACGTGCGGGTGGAGAATCAGATTTGAGATTAACCCCGACATCCTGAGGGGGATGCAGGAATGATCGGCCTTGATAATCCACTGGATCTTTAACTATATATACATAAAAATCAATGAAAATATCGTATTTCAGTGGAGAGGATAAGAAAATAAATAACAAAATACGCTTGATACCCACTATGTAAAACTGTCTTTTCTTCCAAAGGCTTATCATCTGTCTGTTTTCCACGCTTCTGTCTCTTAGCTAAAATTTCTTCAAGTTCAACTGCTTCCTCCTATAACAAAGTTTTTGTAAATCATGTGATTTTAAATAAAATAAAACATCGTTTTTAATACTTTGGAAATGAAGAACATTATAAATCCAACTTAATACTTGACCTGTCATGACATCTTTATTATCTTTTTTGTGATTATAGTTTGACATATCACTCAGTTACTACTTATTTCAAATTTTTTCATAATAAGACTGAAGTTAAATAGATTCTTATGTTCTGACTTCCTCTTAAGTGCCTTCACTTAATTTATTAATACTATCATAAAAGGTAACAAATATTTTCATTTAATGGGAAAAATAATAATTCATAATATGCAAGTAAAACTTACATCAGTAGGTTTCACAGTACGTTTCTCATCAATAAATCCTCCCCATGGACCAAGAAAACCCTGAATATCTCCAGGATTATCATTTTTGTGTCGTTTCCGTTTATCAGATGGCCTCTCCTTAGTTGATTCAAACACAGTTTTACATTCAGCTTCTTTGGCAACTTCTGTTGCTCCAACAATAGTCTTTCCTTCTTGGGCAGAGCCATCAACAGTGGGATCAAGGGCATAACCTACAATGAATTATTTCTAGGATAAAACAAAAGAAATTTAAAATGAACAAGTAAAAAAGATGTAAAGTGGTGCTACCAAAGCTGGTGAAGGTCCGGCGTTGGTTTTCAAATTGGAAATCGCTAATATATGCTTGTTCCACATATCCAGACAACATATTTTTTTTAGCTTTTTGTTGCTGAGTTTGAAATGGATTTTCTGGACCCACTTCAGGAGCAAAAAGTTCTTCAAATTTTGGATTGTACATTACTTCTTTGGTTGTGGAATCTATGTGGCGCATAGTATCCACTGCACCCTAATTAACAAAAAATATATAAATTCATTCTCAGTATAATGTCGACTAAATGCCATTAAAAACTACGCTCACACTTACTAATGGCACAACGTTAGGCGCTGCGCAAACTTGCATCTTATTTTGCAACACAGCAATTGCATTTTCATCCAAAGGTTGTAAATGTGAGGTTATATCACTTTCTTGCTCGGACTCTTCTCCACTACTACCATATTGTTGTAAATTTAACATATTTTAGGATACTGCTCTGAAGCTTAAATTGATTCAATTTTGCAAAATACTTTTCGTGTTAGGTGAAAACTTAAATATCAAACCACTCTCACATCACTGACACTTAAAATGTACACACCAGTCACCAGCCAGTCACAAACACCACAGCAAACCACGGAATAAATACATATATGGAGAAAATATGGAACAAAAGACATGCAATATGTACTCAGCAGAGTTGCACGCTGTGGTTGTACGAACTTCTGATAGCTCGACTTGTTTCACACAAATAAGTTTGTGATTCAATCCAAAAGTATACAAGGAAAAAAAAAAGATTCATTTCATTACCAGACCTGGGCGTCAAGTTAAGTTGGTGAACATAGATACAAATAGGGGATCTAATTTGTTCCTGGTAAAAAAAATTAACTGTGTCCTCAGAAAAAAACTACTACAAACAACAAAATTTTTCTTTTCGAACCAGTAGATAAAGTGTTTCAAGTATATACATATATGAAAAAATTGTTTTATGTTCACTGGACGTTTGCACCATTCTGAAGATACTGAACATGGCAGGCCGCGCAACAGGCGTGTTATGGTGTCTGGGTGGTGTGGTGATCAGCCAGACGGATGGATGTCAATGCGTGTGTCAACATTAGACAACGCCCCAGCGACACGGTGGAAACTGAAGTTATCAACATGGAAAATAATCAAATAACTAAGGTACTCGCTTGTGAGGACAATGGGGGAGACAGTTGTGGTGATGTTGGAGAAGAAAATATGGAAGAGAGTGAAAATGGTGTGGATGTTAAACCATCAATGTTGCTGGGAAAATCAGTTAATCATATTAACAACGACATTTCTCGTTCGTCGTCTAGTATTTCTCTTATTAGTAGTTCACTAGCGGATGATGTTACCAAAAACAATTATCAACTGGAGGATTCTGTGAAGAGTGAAGATTCAGAGGCTGTTATTGAAGAAGTAGAAAAAGTTCTTAAAAGAAACTTGCCTTCAGTAAATGTTCCGGAGAAGATAATTTTGTGTGTTGATTTGACTCAAGATCCAGATTTTATACCGTTTAAGCTCGGTGATGGATCGAAGCACCCTCCTCTCAGCATGGTGAAACGTGTCACTGAGATATTTGCTAAAAGCAAAACCATTATTAATCCAAAACATGAATTTGCTTTGTTAATCATGCAAGGTGATTCTGTTGTGTGGCTTCGTGACTTTACTTCTGAAGCTTGTGATGTGCTTTCTGTTATTGAAGACCTGAATGAGTCTCCACAGACTGAATCATTTGATTTGTCTTCTCTTTTTGACACTATTAAAGCTCACGTCACTTTGCCTGTAGTGGATGACCCTATTCTTGTTCCCCCTCCATACATTGTTAGGACTATTTTATTGTATAGCCGCTCATATTGTCTACCAGAATTTAAACATGGGAGAGATTCATTTGAATCTCTTTTATCTTCACAATATTTTACACTTGACATTTTGTACATTCATGAAGAAGCATCAGAAAAGAATAAATGTGAAGAAATATTTAAAGTTTTAGATAGTTTAGATGAGAAAGGTCTTTCATATGTGTCTGAGGTTTCTCGAAATGCAACTAAACTTCATCATGACATGGCTAAGTTACTTGCTCATCCTCTTCAAAGACCTCTACAAAAACTTGCTCGTTATAAATTAGAGTTGCGAGAGACTCATTGAATATTGGCTATATTTTATTATTGTTTTCTTTGCATTCAAAGATATTCTTCTTGCTGTGAGTATTTATTGTGTTTACTTTTGCAAAAAGTAGATAAAACCAATAACCTCAGGAGTCTTTCATTTTTCTAAAAGTTATGTAGTAAGTTTTTGAGGATTTTGAAGGTATGTGGTGTCAATTTAAAGAGGAAGAACAACTTTTTTGAAATTTCATATTGTTTTAAAGACTGAAATCGGGGTGTATGAAACTTATGAAACTGTTTATGTATTTTTTTTTAAACTTTTATTCTTAGATTTCATGTAAATTAGTGTACCATGTAATTATGTAATGTTCTTTACTCAAGTGAAGGATAATGTGTCTGTGTGTGTTACTAAGCAACATAACTGACATTTTCTCTAGTTGAAAACTTACCACCATTTTATTGAAGAAAATATGTACATATAATGAAAGTCTGGAATTATTTTAGTATTTTTGTTTTGAAAGAATTTTTAATTAAATTGTATGAACGAATGTTAAATTTTTTTTAATGTTCTTAACTATTCCCATAAGTTAAATGTGTTGTATTTTGCAAAACTTGTGTTCTGACCCCTTAATGTATGGAACATTCTTGTATTGATGATGTATACTTGAGAGAATGGCAAGGAAACAATCATGTTGAATTCTAAGAAGTATGAAATTAATTTGATATATTTAGTTTGGCATCTCACTGAGGAAATACAATCCCTGCTGTCTCTAGTTCATAATCAAATACATTTTGAGATAAAGATTTATCATTAAATTATTTATTATTTGACAGATTGTTTTGTAAACTCACTCACCAATATGGGTTATAGTGTACATGTTCTTGGTAAGAAGAGTTGCTTTGATCATAATTATAATTACCACTACACAGTACCTGTAACCTAAATTTGTATCATACATTTAGTTACATATATTTTTGAAATTATTATATCATACATCTACTTATACTTTTATGTTCTACTTGGTTACTTTCTGTACCATGTTTTATTTTGTTTCTTATGAATTTCATGTTGTCTTTGAAAAATTCTCCAAAAATTGTTTGTTCTCCAGTCAGTATTGGCTTAGTTATGAGGGAAACATCTTTCCAAGTCCTCGTGAAAATTAAGAGAATTGAACTTTATATGGGTAAATGATACTTAGAAGTATAAAAAATAAGCTGTTCAGAACCTATTCAAGTAGCAGTTATATTACCAAGATGTACTTACTAAATTTCTGCAGTGTTGGACTAGATGCTTCACTCGTTACTGTAGTGTTCAAGTTTCCTTACGAAATGTCCCATAGTTTGATGTTATGCAGTATACAATTCTCTATGACCCGCTGATTTGTTTGAGAATGGTGGTGCTGCCAGCTAGTGATGTTTCATGGTTTGGTGATTTATGATAATATTAAAGTGTTGTACTGATATTTTTTCTAGGCAAATGATCTCTTCAGCTTAATACTTCAGGTTCAGGAATTTTTGTGAGTGAATGTAAACTTTTATAAACCATAAGATGTAATGAATTTTTTAAGGATAAGAGTACACATAGATATATATGATCTTTTATCTGCCATTGTAGTTTGTTTTTTTTTTGGTTCAGGATGATTTGAAGTGATTATGTTAAATTTTAATAAGTTAAATGATTGTTTTAAAACATAGGAGTATTTTAGTTATACTTATTTACATAAGAATGCGTAAATCATGAATTTTCATTGGAGAATTATTTTGATGCTTCCATAGTTTTTAATAACTTTGGCCAAATGAAAATGGCAACTATCTGTAAATCAAATCTGGGACTCCTACTTTGATCACACATCTTCTCCATGTGCATTTACACAGAAGAAATATATGCAACTCAAAAGTTTTTACTGAATTGATTTTTCAACACTGCAAAGAAGAATATTCAATGATGTAAGAAAAGAATACGAGTCTATGAAGAAAATTCTGATCCAACATTTGATTAAGAAAACTCCTTTCTAGCTCTCCATAGGGAGTAAGAGTATTTATTATTCACAAAAATAAATCTTTGTGTGTATAATAATGCAACATATTGTTTGTCAAAAATAGTGAGATACATTTTACAGAAGTATTCACTTGAGAAAGATACATGATTCAGATATAATTAATCAATACTCTTGTAGTTATTTGGTTTCAATTTGTTTTACTTGGACTAGAAAAGTAGATGTTTCAATTTAAGAAAACATGTTAAATAAAAAATGAATATACTCTTGTTTGGAATATATTTTATTACAAATGTGAAAACCTAGTCTTTGTTTCTATCACAGTGTACAGTGATTTAATAGTTCCAGTCTTTCTGCTCACTTCCAAAAAGTAGTGGTAATTTTGTTTCCAAATAAAACTTGGAAAATTTTGTATATTGTATGTGTCTTTGTATATGATAAAATATTTGAAATAATTCCACTTTCACCCAATGTTCTTTTCATTTTGAGTTTCTTTAATAACTAATTTACTTAATACTTATTTTTATACTAAGGCACAGCAAAATAATTGATTTCCTTTATGTACTTCAATGATGAAATATGATTTATATTTTCATAAGTAAGTTTGTTTGACTGGACTCCGCATTTACTAAGTAAATCATTGAAACTACTATAGACATACCAATCCTTCTAAGAAAAGTAGGTTTATTGTAAGCAATTCTTTGGATGCTAATCCATTACCAGAAAGAGTATCACAGAGTAACTTAATGATACACTCTTCCATGTTTTAAGGTTATCTTAAAACCTATCACTTCTCTGAAAGTGTAATTTATATTCACTGACTGCTTGATGAATGAGGCGATATATTAGTATCAGATCTTTTGGTGCACGTAGATGACTTTTTGTGGCTCAGCATTTTGTCCTTCCTACTGAATCCTTTACCACAGAAAGAGCATGTGAATGGTCTTTCACCTGAATGTATTTTTTGGTGCCTCAATAAGTTACTGGCATGACTAAATTTTTTATCACATTGTTGACAGTTGTATGGTCGTTCTCCTGTATGGGTTCTTCTATGTTTATTTAAGTCCCCTGTGTGTGTGAATGTTTTGCCACAATAG
Source organism: Laupala kohalensis (assembly GCA_002313205.1). Lineage (NCBI taxonomy): Eukaryota > Metazoa > Arthropoda > Insecta > Orthoptera > Trigonidiidae > Laupala > Laupala kohalensis. Next base: position 320,177 of record NNCF01128184.1, on the reverse strand, counting down.
TCACATGGAATTTCTCTTTTTGTACTTGTGGAAGGCCCTGTGGCTTCTTCTTTAGGTAGAGTTTGAATAGGAGTCAAGTTCTTAGCAGCACTTGAAGTTTGTTGTTCACTGACTGCTCCCTCTGACGAAGGAACTGGAACTAGGGGAACATTAACAAAGCTGCTGGAACCACTTTCATTCACGCAGTAACTAAAATTAGAACCAGAAGTATCACTATTTGTAGCACTGTCTACTGCTTGGCTTTGACTTGCTATCACATTTGCCAAAAGAGGTAGTTCTCCATATTTGGCGTGGGTGCACTCTTCACACGTACAAGATTGTGGTTGGGGTTCAGGTAGTTGGGCTTCCTGAGTGGTGTCAACACTTGTTGCTGGGGTGTTAGATGACTCTTCTAGCAACAAGTACTGCCTCATCTTTCTTTTCTTTGGATGATGATGATTTCTAATATCTTCCTCCATTTTAAAGGAGAAACTTTTATGTTCGCCGTGCATTACACTCTGAAAAAACAAAAATTATTTCTAGTAAGTTTGGTTGAAAGAAGTTACCTAACTTTTCGGGAAACATTTGTTGTGACTGCTAGTATTAATGTGTTCTTTTTGTGTTATGGATAGTAGTAATAATAATCCTTCTTGTTTACTGTTTTTTAATTCACAATTTTGAATTATTAAGTAAACTTTAAACTATTTCTATTTTGGCATTTAGCGATGTCTTTATAGGAACACTGTAGATGTAGATTACATTCCTGTTAAGGAGGAAGTATCTGTTATGAAAATAATTTCATGTTAATGTACCTGTGAATTTTTTCTCTTGATCGATAAACCAAGTGATGTTGACTGGTAACTCTGGAATTTGCGGTCCCCTTTTATTCGGAGTTGAAAAAGCTGGAAACAAGCCTCAAGCTTCGTAAGGCATGCCTCGCATACAGCTGTCGGAGGATAATCATCCTTCATTACCTATAAAAAATAGAAAGATTTTAATGTAAAAACAAAAACATTAAACGTGAAATAAATGAAACGAATTAATATTCTCTTTTTCGAATAGTTTACTATACTACAAATGCAACCTCACGATTATTCCTGAAGTACATCTTTTAATACTGGCGACTTAAATAATAATCGGACCATGCAAACGTAAAATCAAGTTTCCCGCCACGTAGTAATTACGAGAATGATGATTCCGTACAAAAAAATACTTACAGGCACTTGTAAGCAAACTTTGAGTTTATCATGTAACTGTAAAGTTTGTCCACGTTCTTCGAACACATAAATTAAATCATCATGTTCCTGAGCACAAATTCTGCAGTATCCTATCATTCCGGTTGCCATGTCCTAGAACAAACGAGTTTTTCCGTTGTGGGCCCCCTTCATTTTGTATGCAAGGATAATAAAACTACCACCTTTGAATACAAGTACGTAAAATATAAAGTATAAATTTACGAATAACTCCTTAAAATTATCATTCTAAATCTCACATTAAAAAACTGGTTTTGATAGAGAGATTAAAAATGTAAAGCAAAAAAAGAAGAGAAATCAATTATCTATAGGACACTATTCTGTTGTTCGTTTCACTATGGCACGGAGATATCTGAATTTCTTCCTATTTCCTCCCAGGGGTCCCCTTGCGAAGAAACATGCCGAATTTACTTGAAAGGGATTTCATCGTGCATACTCTTAGCAGCACTCTGTTCTTATTTAGAATATAACGCATTCATGTCAAATTTCTCATGTACATTCATCTCAAATTTCACAATGGAAAATTTTCGGCATCTTCATTGAATATGCTTGTGAAGAACATAATCAAATTATTATTTCCGCAGATAACATTTTGTTTTAATTAGTGAAGGATTACCTACAAACATGACAAGATCTCGTGTGACTCAACATTTTTTAATTACATGTATTCATAAGCTGAAGTATCATTTTACCAAGTACTAATTTTAACTTGCTCCTGTCCATTCTAGAAATAGTGAATGAACTATGTATGAACAAAAGAAACTTCGCGGAACGAATCTTGCTTGTAATTTGGAACGTTGCCGGCGCGGCGCGGCCCCATGTATCATTCGGCAGTTTCCGAGAAGTCTGCATCACAGATGACGTCTGTGCGAGGGAGGCGGTAGCGACAGAGCCGAGTCACGGTCCACGCTCTCGCACGTCACGGACCTCAGCCCGCCGTGACGTCATCGCTCGCGGGGATTCCTACGCGCCGTCCCCCGCAGTCGGAGCGATGCCGCGGAACCAGACGTCTGGCGCGGCCGGCGCGGCGGGTTGGCGGCGCGCTTGGAACATGACGCGACACTCCGTACATTCGCTCGTGTCGGCGCTTCACAGAATATCCTTTGTGCGAACTGAACTTCATCTTCGACGCGCCTAAAATGAACGTAAACGTGTAGAAAACAATCGATTCTTCCATATAAAAGCGATTTGTGTTATTTTTTCGTTTAAGATATATTGAAGCGTTTTGTTGCATATTTTTAATTTAATAACTTAAACTGTTTCAGTCCATTACGCCCATTTCAGTAAGGATCCTTACGAACTCAATTATTATACCTTCTTTTCTTTATTCCTCAGAGATGTGTCGAGTTGTTCACATCTTCTAAGTAAAAACTGTCCACAGCCTTTTCGGAATCAGTCTGTTGTGTTTATTAATTACTTTTGGGAACGAATCTTTTAGGCACAAACAAACACTAGTTACTTCAGCTTTAACAACACACTCGTTCAAATCACACAAAACCTACAAAATTGACACTTGCCTACAATAATTTATCAAGTGGAGTAATGTTACCTTCACCATAGTTATTGAATGCGAATGAGTTAATTTGTATAACTTTTTTTCATTCAGCAAGCAATGAATTTTTGATGGAATGTTGCATCATATCATTTCATTAATTAATTATCTTTTCCAGCGAACCATCTGCACATCTACTTTCAATTTTGATTTCTCAAGAACTGTACCAATTTTTGCAAATCACTCTTATTAATGCTAAAACAAAAACTTCAGAAATGCACACTTACATTCCAGCAACACAATTCCAGAAACACTGACACACGTACGACACTTCACTTGGAGCATACACACTCAGCACCTGTTCCCTTGCGCGTTGCCGGTCGAGACCTGCAGCTCCTCCGGTCGCCTGTATTATATATATGAACAACCGTAGTAGAAGAGTGACGTCACGCGGGAATTCCGGGGGCTGTGTAGTAAAAAGCTCGCAAAGAGTTGAATGGAGCCGAGGCGACTGGGTGGGGGAACGCGTTCCTCGCTAGGCTACTTCTTTCTCCCACTCCTGTCTGAGAAACGCGTTGTCAGTGGCGCAGAGGGGGGAGGGGAGACTGAACTCCCGCCGCGCCGCACCACCGTGCCGATGTGCACGTGGTGCGTGCAGGAGTGGGGGAGTCCGCAATGTGCTCGCGTTGAGGACTCTGTGGAGCCACAAGTTGACCAGGTGGAGTCGAAGCAGGTAGGAAGGAATCGCAAGAATGTAATTTACTCAGTTATAGGTTTCCCAATTACTGCTTTGTACTTCTGTGGATATTCAATACATGGACATAAACAACGTAAATCACGTCTTCGTGGATACGTTTTTCAAAATTTTCGAAATTTTATTTGTAACCTAATAAAAGCTTGGAGTGTGTCACGTGTTCTTTTATTTTGTAAGTATAAAATTTGACAATGTTCACAATATAGTTTTCATTTGAATAACGTGTATCAGTTTATTGTGCAAATTCTTGAATACTTTTCCTGGGTCATACCTTGTCCACATTTTGTCTTGAATTTATCTTTCACAGAATTTGCATGAATCACTAAATATTCGCTTAGCAATGTCCAACGAGAAACAATCCATTGTCAACAAGAACGTCAATCAACGTGACAGAGTAAGTAGCAGTATTACTTAATACGTCGTGGTACAATTTTAGAAAACTATTCCAGACAAAAATCTTTTCGATCGTATTCGAAATTTTACAAACGTATGGCCTTAAAAAAAATAATTGTTCAAAATGTAGGCCCAATATTTCAGGCTTTTTTGCGGCCCAATATTTCGGGTTGGCCTAATATTTCGGGCCGCGAAAAAGCCTGAAATTTCAGGACAAGCATTTCAGGCCCTTCTGCCTGGGAACTCATATTTTGCATTTAGAAGCTCGAAATTTTGAAATGTTGTCACAAACATAATAGTTAACATTTGCTGAATAAGAATTCTTTTTGACACTTTTAGTTTATTTTATAAAAAATAGTAAAGTCGACGTACCGGGAAAAACGGTAAAAATTTCGCGTTTTTCGTAACATTTCTGTTATTAAAATAGTAATATTCATTCTTAGAACCATTTTTTAACTTGAGTATAAACAGAAGAACAAGACAAATTTAATGGTGTTAATTAGTTTTTTCTACGATTTATTTGTGGCATCTACAACTGTTCAAAGTGAGGGGTGTATAATATAAAAATCCGATAAAAGGAGTAAGAGCAACAATAAATTCTTGAATAAAGTTACGGAACGAAATGGTATGTGAAAGTACTGTATCTCAATTTTAGATTAGCAAATTTCACGTACACAAGCTTATATCAAATATTAGAAGATATTATATGATAAATATATTTATTTGATGTTTGTGTTACAAGGGGATGAATGAAAATCCCAACATTACGTGAATTTGTTGATTCACATATATTATTTGAATTTATTTATTACGTAATACGTATAAATCATTAGCTCGCGGACTTATATTCACTATAATTCAATTAAAAGTATAAAATCGTAACATTAATTGTGTTGATGACTCTTTGGAGAATGTGGTAGAATTCTAAAAGAAATTTTGAAGAAAAGATGCAGATATATACGTGCTATTCTTCTCTGTCACTTCATACACCCGCCCACTATTCCGATTTCTTTTCGAAATTGACACGGTAACAAACGCAACACTACCGATTATTAAGCTCTGTATAATGCTCACGTTTCAGAGCAGTCGCCTGGGCAATGAAGGGAATAATTAGATCGCAATAAAACTTCTAGAAACATCGAAGTTGGTATCCACCAAGTACTGTATCCAGAAAAAAAACTAGCTTCAAATATTTCACAAAATTCTGTAATGGTTGTGTAAACTCATTTAATTCAAAAATATTTTTCACCTTTGAATCATGCATCTGAAAAGTTAAATGAAAAAGAAAATGTTGATCTAAAATTGATGCAATCAAAAGCAATCTGAAGATATTGATCTAAGAAGTAAAATGTCTATTCTTTCAAAGGAAATGAAATCTCAGAAATTATATTACGTAATCCTCGGGTGATCACCAATATCAATAAATTCAATTCACATCCTCTTGAGGAAAAGATCGTAGCTTTGTCTCGAAATAATAATTCTGATCAATTTACCTAAGCATGAATAATTAAGTTCGATTTACCCAACCGTCATTTCGATTCCCTGCTCGTCGCCATTTTCACCTGACCGAAAGTTATCACATATCTTATCCACGTGTAGGGTACAGGGGAGAAATATCTACATAACGAACCTTAACACGTAGGTACGTGTGAAACCGGTAATAACGTACCCACAGCATTGTGTGCCGCCTGGTTCATTTATCTCCTGTATGGGGATGTCTCTCAGGTTTTCCAGGGTTTAGGTCTGGGAGGGAATTGTGGAAGCCGAGCGGGTGATGTAGTGATTTACAGCACTTGATCAATGCATGAGTTCTGGGTTCGATTCTCGGCTCGCCGCCATTTTCACCTGACCGAAAGTTATCACACATATTCTATGACCTTTGGATTTTAAGCTACTTCTCGCCGAATTTCTTCGAAATTAGTTCAGTGATTAAAAAATCAAGCCGTCGCTAGAAGATACGTGCATTTTCACTTTTACATCGATAGAATAAGTATCGTAGATAATATAGACAGTACGTCGGGTAGTACTTCAGATTAAGATATAGTTGACTAGCGCAGAATCCAAAGAGAATATTTGCGTCATTCACGTTTTAGCGAATACGGATGGTATAGTAGTGAAGTCTTAATCTCGTGACGATCAGAGATCTGGCACTCCGTTGTAAGACTGGATGGATGACAAAGTAGAACCAAATTTGGTACCCGTTCTGTTGAATCGGTTATTCTAATTGTAACATTGAGCGCGGTCCGTTTTCAGTGGGAAGGACTGCATCGAATTGATATTTGGTTAACTTTTTCTACCTTTATTTAATGATGAAATTTTTAACACTTTAGAAGAAGTTACATTGAAAAGTTGTCGTGCGTGAGGACATATTTTTTTGGAGAACAGAAAAAAGTGTAAGTTGTGAACATTGAGATGAGTTTCGAAATTTTTTTGGAACTTTTCTCTCTAATATTTTGGGTTTGTTTGGGAATAAAAGGTAATGAGCGAGGAATATTAGTGGCAGGAGAAACCATTACCATGCTAATATGTAACGGAAACAATATGCGTTCTGCTAGCATACAATCGCTGAAACTTGCGCGTAGTGAAACTGTAGACAGGTGTAACGCCATCTACATTATTTTCAAAAATTGGCCCAAGCCTCAATTTAAGAAAAATTCTGTGTAACAGAACAATTAATTGAGAAAAATTAATTAAGAAAATAGTTAGTTTTCTATTTGCAGAGTTATGAAATGCAATGATTATACTCTCGTAGTTTTTGGTAGTGGAACACACCCTGGCACAATAAGAATATTTACGTATTATTTATTTTTACTATATTTATTTACTCTCGTTTTGAGACACCTTTTAGTTCGTCCCATGCAACGAGACAAACGTTGTGAAACATTGATCATGAGAACATATTATAGATTGGGGAGTATTAACATTTTGGACAAAGAAAAAAAATATCGAAAAAAAAAATTGTACCAGGAATGTTATACATAAATAGCAATCAAAATAGTCTAAATTTAAGATCGGACATCGAAAATTTGACCAATTGTTTACTATGATTATAATTGTTTATTCTTCAATACTATTTTGATTCCTTGTTAAGAACGGTAACGAAGTATTGTAAATTTGTTTAATGTATGTCCGAAGAAGACTCAATCGAGTCCAATCTTGTGCGAACATGAATAACAAAGATTTTTGTCTATTAACTGTAGCACATAATATTGAAATATTGCACAATTATAGACACATTACTCGTATGAACATCAGTTTTTAGGCGTTTTTCATTAATTTTTGTATTGTGATGTATGTGTGTTCAAATAATCCTATGTCGTCACTTTATCTGATTTTCTTTGTGCCAATTCAGTGACAATGAACCCTCTATTGTGGCTATCCTTTGCAGTTGTGATATGTTCAGATGTAAACGTGATTTGTTCATATACCATGACGTACCTACCCACCCTTCAAATTTACCTGTAGGCTTATGATTCACTCTGTGTATTTAATGATAGCGTTCTGTTATCACATACAGGCTGTGGTGGATCTAGACCGTAATCAAGGAGGAGCATTTTTGTTTAAAAATTATGGTTTTACGACACAAATACTTTAAATATTACCTTTAAATAAAATGCATAAAATAAATATGCATTTCAACACCGATTTCCTGAGTATAATCCGACTCTGCACATTCACAAGTTAATCGATTCAAGAATCTTATCGACTCCTTCAACCTTATTACTACGATAAACGACCCCACTCGCCTCTCCGGCTCATCTCAGACATTGCTAGATCAAATTATAGTCAACAATGGAATCTCGTATTTCTCTGAAGTGTTTATCGCCGGATACAGTGATCACCTTGCTCAAGTATTGACTATTAATA